>CAUYLG010042947.1:0-126933 GCA_963573385.1 Cacajao melanocephalus
TTTTTAGACTGCATTCTAGCCTGGGCAATAGAACAAGAATCCCGTTCTCTCTCCCTCTTTCTCTTCCTCTTTCTTTCTCTCTTACATTCTTTTTTTTTCTTTCACTCTTTCTTTCTTCTTTTCTCTCTTTTTCTTTCTTTCAAAAAAAATGGAAGTAGTATGCAAAAAACAACTCCTTATATTTCCCAAAATTGTTATTATAAGAACATCTTATATTGAGATACCAGCTTTCTCTGGGAAACACATAAGTCTAAATAGTTTGCTTTATGTTCCTACAGAAGTAAAATTAGTCCTATTAGGTCAGATTAATCTGGGGAAGTCATAAATAAATATACTAATTTAAATACTGGAGAGAATTAAACTCTTATTTTGTTATTTTTAATATGATCAAAACATTCATAACATTAAATATAGAGAGTCATGTTAGAATAATGATCATTCTTTGTAATTAAAAAGCAATAAAGTACAAAATTTATACAAATGGGCAGTAATTCAACAGCAGACTCATATGAGAAAAACAACCATTTCTTTTGGTAAGAATGAATATTCTTATTTTGAAAAGATTATTCAATATTACTTATGTGACAAACATATTCATAAAACATTTCTTTCATACAGAGGTACTATTATGCAATTTATATGCACCACACAATTCCTCTTTCTTCCCAAATATATGTTTCTTCCTTGGTGTTTACAACATCTGTTAATGGTACCACTATTCTCTCATTTCCCAAATTCAAAACCTCGGAAAAGTCTAGATCTCTTTCTTCTCCAAGTGTTACACATTAAGGCTGGGAACACAGCGTGGTTTTTTACAATGATGCAGTCTTCAGCATATGTCTGCTAAGGACCTCAGCAAATCACCTATCGCAGTCTCATCGCTTAAAAGGAAGAACCTAAGGACTAGAGAGGTGAACTTTTTACCTACTGCTATTAACTAACACAGAAACTTACTAATACAACTACGACCGTAATCAAGATTTGCTGTTCTTCAAATCATTTTTCTTGACATTCTCCATCTGTTTCTGTTGATGGCAACTTTCTAACATTTCTCACATCTGCCTTAGAGCTTCCTCTATGGCTCTTGACAACATTCATTCAATAACATCCTTAATATCACCTCTGCAATCACACTACATACTATTGCTAGCTTCATGCTTGAGCCGCAGCTCTTACTACAACCAATCCACTGATACAAATTTTCAGACACCCTACTCTTTACAAAATCATGTCTAAGTATCTTAGCTTGGCATTGAAGGTGTTCTATGATTTACCCAAATCTATTTCCTGGATATTCATTGACAGATGATCATTCAACAGATATTTACTGAGTTCCTATTGCATATCAGATGTGCCAAAATGAGTAAGTCTGGTCTATCAAAGATCTCCTTGTGTAATAGTTTTGTTTAATTACTTGTGAAAAGCAAATTGTCATATAGGAGCAAATTTATTTTATAGAAAAATGTTAAAAACATATAGCCAAATATACACTAGAAATACTTTTTTGTATTGATGCCTAAAATACCATAAGATAGATTCAGATTTAAACATGTCAGTGATCTTCACAACTTGACTACACAAGTTCAAGTATGTAGTTTTATGTTTAATGGTCTTGCTCAACTGTACAGATGTATTAAATATCATTAAGTTAAAAAAAGAGGTTAAAATTTACTTTTCAGTAACAACTTACCAGGATATATTACGTTGTCTGTGTTTCTTTGAGTCCGGCCTATCAGGACAGTGGTAAGATTTACCATTGGTTTCTTAAGTGTATTAATTTTCTTCAGGAATGATTTTGCTTGCTTCTGAGACTTGACAACATTTGCCAGACTACCAGGCAACGACTGATTTATACAACAAGTTAAATTAGGTAGGACAGCTTGAGTTTTTATTGCAATTATTGATTCTACAAATTCTGTCAGACCTTTCTGAAGAAGTTGAATGTCTGGCATGGAACGTTTTATCCACTTAGGTATGGTAGCATTCAGTTCTGACACACTTGTAGAAGCATTGTGACACATTGTTAAAACTTCATGAAGAGTTTTGTTAAGCAAAGAAAAGTTAATTGAAAGATGGATGGATTTTACTTCCAGTGCCTTGAATCTAGAATTTAATACTTGCAGTTGAAGAGCCCGATCTCTTTCACTTGTAATTGCACTGCCTTTTTTAAGTGAAATATAATAAGGTATGAGTGTCTGGGTAACTTTAGACTCAACGTCTTGCAACCGAGTTTCAAAAGTTTTGGAAATCTTGATGGCTGAGAGTATTTTTTCTTCGAAATGACTCATATTTTGCTGGTATTTTCTCATTTGGGAAGTGGTTTCATTGAACATTTGATACATCTTTTGGAAGTTGGACTGATTTAGTTTCTCATCTCTGGGAATGCCTGCAAGGGTCTTAGCAACTTGCAAAACAAAGTTATATCTCTGATTGTCATTAACCAAAAGCTGAATAGAATCATTCAGACGTTGGAACTGAGGAATAAATGTCAAAATAGTTTCCATATCGGAAGTACATTTATGATGGATCTCATGATTATCTTTAATAGTACTTAAAGTCTCTTTTAGGACATAGTTATCTTGAATGAAATCAATGTCATTATTTATAATAGTCATTGTCTTATTTAGGCCGTCTTCCATTTCTAAGGCATACTCACTGATACGTCTTTCTAAGGCATCATCACGACTCTGTACTTCATTTCTAAGTAAGTTGTGCCTTTTTGTAAGTTCTTTGATAATAAAATTTAGAGTATTGACAGCACTAATCAGATTTTCTATCTTTTTCCTTGTCATTACTGCTTCCTTTGGTTGTTCATGTATCATTGTCTGCCTGAGTGATGCTCCCTGCTCAAGCAAGGGTTGAAGGATCTCCATATCATAAGTCAAATCATTTAGTTGCTCACTCATTCTATCCATCTTATTGTCCATTGGAAAGATAACCTCAGCCAATGTTTGGTTTAACACATGTAAACTCTCTTCTGTGTCCTTAAGTTGAAATTTAAAATCATTTCTGCATTTGGATAACATGTCTTTACATTCACCTCTGAGAGACTCTTTCTCCATCTCCAAAGAGATAGTGAGATTGTTAATCTTGCTTTCTTGAATGTGCAAATCTTCAAACATTTGCAGCATCATCAAACTCTGCTTCTTTATATTCTCATGTAAAGTAGACATGTAGTCAGTGACATTATTGCTAACTGATTCAGCAGCTGGAACATTCTTCTGGTGTGATACCTGTTCAGTTGGTAAAAGCTGCTCATGTATTTCCTTCATTTTTGAAAGAGTTTTATTGAGGGATTCATAATACTGAATGCTTCTTGAGTGTTCCTGTTCTAGAGCACCTTCTAAATGAGCCTGCTTTACTTCTAGTTCTTTAATAGGCTTCTCACATGTAAGAGTCATTTCTTGCCTTACATTTACAATGTGATTCCTTAGATCTACTATATCAGTCAAAGTGGGCCGATTCTCTTGCATTAAAACAAACTTTTGCTGGGCTGCTACTGAAACCACAGATTCATTAACTCTTTGAATTATTTGCCTTGTGCTTTCAAGGTCCTCTGATATACTTGATACAGTCTTGAAGAGCTGTGCTACAGTCTCTTGCATGTCATTTTGAAAAATGTTAAATTGTTCTTTTACTATGTCTCTTATCAGTACATTAATGCTTTTGGATTTTAGACCTAAAGAAAGAAATAATAAATAATACAAAATTTTAATTATATAAAACTTTAAACATCTCTAATAAGTTTGAGACTAAACACTAATAACATGTAATAATAAAAATACTACTTAACTACATTTACTTATAAAATTTTTGAAATTACTGTAATTTATAAAAGGCGATCAATTCGTTAAATAATAAATCTGAGAGGAGACATCACTTGCAGAACATACTAGAACCACAAAACTAAGTAAGGTTCTTTGAACAAAAGACATCAGGGAACTGCTACTGATTTCAGCAATACATCCTTGTGTGCAATAATTTTAGGTCTAGTTTTAGTTCTGTAAGAAAATAAATGGCTTTGGACTCCCTGCCTTAGTAAATAATACCTGGTGTTAGCTCATGACTATGTTATTAGGTTTCTAGTAATTAGGTTTCAGAGCTTATGCTTTGAGCTTATAAGAGCTAATAAATTGACTGTAGAGAAAAACCTTAATGAGATTCTCAAATGAAGAAAAATGAAGTAAGATTTAATAGTGGTTTATAATAACAATAAAATAACAATAATGAGGTTTGGTAATTTCAAAATTAAGTCTTCCTCCAATGAAAATAGGAATTCAAGATACATCTGACATTTTATCATAGTATGACATTAATTTTTAACAAAAAGAGAGGAGAAAACTTGCAAGTAGTGAAACACATAGTACTAACTCAAATGTTAGAATACATGGATTAATCATAAGCCATAATTGCAGTAGTCTCTAAATGTAACATTAAAAAATAGGAACAGGAAAAGTGTACTGGACTATTCACAGCTATTAATATTCATAACTGTTTAAAATAGAAAATGACTAAAAATCTAAAAAGAAACCTTTTGCATACAAAGACAGAAAACTGAAAAAAATGCATACACTAGAGATATAATATCTAGTGAGGAAGTACACATAAATGGAAGATATGTCCATTCAAATTCAAAATATAACTAATATGGTTTGGCTGTGTTCCCTCCCAAATCTCATCTTGAATCGTGCCTCCCATAACCCCCACATGTTGTGGGAGGGACCCAGTGGAGGTAATTGAATCATAAGGGTAGGTTTTCCCCATGCTGTTCTCATGATAGTGAATGAGTTCTCACAAGATCTGATGGTTTTATAAAAGGCAGTTCCCCTGCACGTACTCTCTTTCTTGCCACCATGTAAGACGTGGCTTTGCTCTTCCTTTGCCTTCTGCCATGATTGTTAAGCTCCCCCAGCCATGTGGAACTGTGAGTCCATTAAACCTCTTTTTCTTTATAAGTTATCCAGTCTTGGGTATTTCTTCATAGCAGTATAAAAATGGACTAATATAGTTCTTACCTGTAGAGTGGGGTATGGTTATCATTAGAGTGGGTTACTGCTATTAAGATACCCAAAAATGTGGAAGCAACTTTTGAGCTGTGTAACAGGGAGAGGTGGGAACAATCTGGAGGGCTCAGAAGAAGGCAGAAAGATGTCGGAGTTTGGGGATTCCTGGAGACTTGTTGAATGGTTTTGACCAAAAAGTCAGGGCTGGGGTGGTCTCAGATGGAGATAAGGAACATATTGGGGATTGGAGAAAAGGTGATTCTTGATATGCTTTAGCAAAGAGACTGGTGGCATTTTGCCTCAGCCCTAGAGATCTGTGGAACTTTGAACTTGAGAGAAATGATTTAGGATATCTGGCAGAAGAAATTTCTAAACAGCAAAGAGTTCAAGATGTCACAAAGGTGCTCTTAAAAGCATTCACTTTTATTAATTCACAAAGACATCTTGGAATTGGAGCTTATATTTAAAAGAGAAGCAGAACATAAAAGTTAAAAACTTTGCAGCCTGATGATGCAATAGAAAAAAAGACCCATTTTCTGAGGAGAAATTTAAGTTAGTGGAAGAAATTTGCATAAGTAACAAGGAGACAAATGTTAATTGTCAATACAATGGAGAAAATGTCTCCAGGGCATGTCAGAAGTGTTCACAGCCATGCCTCCCATCACAAACTTGGAAGCCTAGGAGGAAAAAATGGTTTCTTGGGGGCCTTGCTGCTTTGTGCTGTTTCAGGAATTGGTGCTCAGTGTCCCAGCCATGGCTAAAAGGGACCGATTTTCAGCTCAGGCCATTGCTTCAGAGGGTGAAAGCCCCAAGCCTTGGTGGCTTACACATGGTGTTGATCTTGCAGGTGCACAGAAGTCAAGAATTGAGGTTTGGGAACCTCCTCCTAGATTTCAGAGGCTATATGGAAACATATATCCAGGCAGAGGTGTGCTGCAGGGGCAGAGCTTTCATAGAGAATCTCTGCTAGGGCAGTGCAGAAGGGAAGTGTGGGGTGGGAGCCCCCATGTAGAGTCTCCACTTGGACACTGCTTAGTGGAGCTGTGAGAAGAGGACCACCATCCTGCAGACTCCAGAATGATAGATCCACTGACAGCTTACACTGTGCATGAGGAAATGCCACAGACACTCAACACCAGCCCATGAAAGCAGCTGGGAGGGGGGCTGTACCCTGCAAGGCCACAGGGATGGAGCTGCCCACGTCCATAGGAACCCACCTCTTGCATCAGTGTGACCTGGATGTGAGATATGGAGTCAAAGGAGATCATTTTGGAGCTTTAAGATTTGACTGCCCCACTGGATTTCGGAGTTGCATGAGGCCTGTAGCCCCTTTGTTTTGGCCAGTTACTCCCATTTGGAATGGGTGCATTTACTCAATGCCTATACCCCCATTGTATCTTGAAAGTGAATAACTTGCTTTCGATTTTACAGGCGCATAAGTGGAAGGAACTTGCCTTGTCTCAGATGAGACTGTGGACTTTTGAGTTAATGCTGAAATGAATTAAGACTTTGGGGGACTGTTGGGAAGGCATGCTTGGTTTTGAAACATGAGATTTGGAAGGGGCCAGGAATGGAATAATATGGTTTGGCTGTTTCCTGGCCCAAATCTCATCTTGAATTATAGCTTCCATAATTCCCATGAGTCATGGGAGGGACCCATTCAGAGGTAATTGAATCATGGGGATGGGTTTATTCCATGCTGTTCTCAAAATAGTGAATAAGTTTCACAAGATCTGATGGTTTTATAAAGGGCAGCTCCCCTACACACACTCTCTTGCCTGCCATCATATAAGATACGGCTTTGCTCCTCCTTTGCCTTTCACCATGATTGTGAGGCCTCCCCAGTCATTTGGAACTGTGAGTCCATTAAACCTCTTATAATTCATATAAATTATAATATAAATTATCCCATCTCAGGTATTTCTTTATAGCAATATGAAAATGGACTAATACAATAATCAATGACTGTAATGTAAAACACACACAACATAATGCAAAGCATTTTAGACAGGAAAGTCTGTACAACAGGATATTGCCATGAGTTATGGCTACTATGTAGTGTATTCAAGAAACATCATCCTAGGATTAAAAAAAATAGGCTCTACATGTCTTTATTTTGTAAGTAAGTTTTAAAAAGTACTTAACATACATGAGGGACTTACATAAAGATATGTGAAAGAGTGTTTATAAAAAAATAGAATGATGTATTGCTTGAGCATCTTGATATTGACAATTTTGTACAAAGACAAAGCTGTAAATTTGACAATTCAGATGGATAAACATTTCTCTAGAAATCCTACACCCTAAAGATCAACGTTGCCGGATTAATAAAAGGGAAAAGATATTTTATCTTACTTTTTATAAATTTAGTGGAAACCAAAATAAGTTTAAAAGTCTGAAGATCAATTTGTATGTAATGGAAAAGAGAAAACAAAACATGAAATATGGAATAGTAATCAATGACACACTGCATTAAAGTACTAAGGATAGGCTAAATGAATTAGAAAAGACTAGCCACAATTAAGATAAATGATGCATAGTTCTAGCTTTTGTATCAAATAACATAGATAATCACACCAGAAAGGTTTTAAAGTATTTTTGTCTTCTACATATTGCTTAGCATTTTACCAGTCACCCATTTATTCAATAAATATTAAGTACATTCTATACACTACACAGAGAAAGTAAAATTTGGAAAAATAAATTTCTGGTCTTAAAAATAGAATATGTTAGTATCATTGAGTGTAAGGTACTATTCAATTGTAATAATAATATTACTCTTTCTATAAGAACATTTAGTCATTTCCAATTTGTTAAAAATGACTTTAATTCTCATGGTGTCAAGAACTTGATGATATAACAAAATATTTAACATTCAGATTAGATCTTCTTTAAATTTATAACCTTACAGTTTTTTAAGACTGAAAAGGTATAATAAAATTTAAGCTTTATTGAATTTATTAGTTACGACAATGGCAATCAACGTTTAACTTCAGCAAACAAAAAACTACATTACCTGAAAGTCGTAATAAGAATAACAATAGACAAAAACCCTGCAAATAGAGAAAATTCAGTACAAAATCTTGATAAACATAATTAGGGGGAAAACAATGAAAATGAATAATGTGAATTACTTTAGCTGTTACACTGTATAACACTTTTATGTAAAAATACATTGAAGAAAGTGCAAAATCACAGCAATGTCTGAAAAGGTATTAAATAGATTATTAGCTTAAAAATGTGTTTTGGGATAAAAAGCTTTTCAGATAACATGTCTACAATTTGTTACTAAACAAGCATCTGTGCAAGAATCTGATTTTGCAAGAACATGTCAAAGTGCTTTATGTCAATATCTGAGTGGCCACATCATTTTATTCTATTTGATTCTGTTTCCTATGACTGATACACTTCCACTTTCTTAAAAGTATATTACTTTCAGTGACTTAACAGATATATTTGATATCAGATACCTTGGCATGCCCCTTCTGTGACTGGGAATGTATGTCCTTTTAATAACCTTTAGGTACCTCTTAAAGTATCCACCTCCTCTTAAGGAGTTGAGACATTTGATTCTCAACAGTTTCTATGGCTACTGGCAGATTAAGAAGTGTTTTTCACCTTGGAAGTGAAGTAAACAAGGGAGGAAGCTGCGCTTTTGCTAGGCGAGCACAGCACCTTGGGGGTGGGTTTGGCTTTTGTTTCCTGTAAGAATATTCATTAACTACCAGCCCTCTGGTTTTTATTATTGATGACTGTGCTCAGTACACAATTAATTCCTCTTATTGAGAAGGGAGTTTCATTATTGTTGCTGTTGCTGTGAGTATGTGATTTTTCTCCTGTGTCAGTGCCAGATTCTTTGTAGTAGGTTGGTAGGTCACTAAAAACAGTTGACAGTTAATTCTCTTAGGTCATGAGAACCAAATCTTGCTAAACAAATCCCATTCAGATGTTTATAGTCAATTACGTGCTGTTTCTATTTGACTTCTTTCTCATGCTGTCACTTCAGGGGGGAAAAATGTTTCCTTCTCATGCTTAGCATTGGTAAGTTTGGGCCATACCAGATATGTAGGACAGGATCATTCTTTTAGTGGCTAAGTAGCAGCAATTATTTATATGATTAAAAAAATCATAAATGTTGTTGAGCTATGTAAGTATCTGTACTGGTAGATGATATAGTAAATATCCACCTATTTATCTTTTTTTAATCTGAGAACCACAATAGAGAAAAATAACTGATGAATGATAAAAATTGGGTTGTACATTGTGTTATTTTTAATGAATAAAGCAAAGGAAAAGAAATCCAGTAATCCTGAAACTTGCAAACAGACAAGTTTCATACAATAAATCCAACTGCGACACTCCCAGGAACAAAACTGCATGCCTAGAACATCCTTGCCCTACCTGAAACTCTTTTACCTGGTTAACATTGATTGAGAGGGTTTCCCTTTCTAGACACTTTCCCTGGTCCCCTTAGATTAGATTTGTCTCAAGTCTCAGGTAGTGCCATTGTATCCTGTGTATAACACTATCATAGTAATTACTGATTATGCATAAATCTCTGTAGTAGGCAGAATAATACACACCCCTTTCCCCCAAGGTATCCATATGCTAATTCCCTGTACCTGTGAATATGCTACCTTACATGGCAAAAGGGACTCAGCAAATGTGATTAAAGTTAAGCACCTTGAGATAGGGAGATTTTTCTGATTATATCCAAGTGAGTCCAATAGAATTACATGGTCAGAAAGATGCAGGGAGAACTCAACACGATGTAGCTGGCTTTAAAGATGAAAGACGATCATGAGTCAAGAAATGCAGTGGCTTCTACAAGCTAGGAATGGACCTCAGATAACAGAATTCAAGAAAACAGGGGCCTCAGTCCTATAACTGCAAGAAAATGAATTCTGCCAACAACTTGGATTAGCAGGAAATAGATTATTCTGTAGGGCCTCCAGAAAGAAACATAGCTTGCTTTTAAGTCCACTGTTTTAAGAGCACAAAATTCAGACAAAGCCTATTCATATATATAAATTATTATTCTTTAATACTAATAATAACTGGAATGTTTTAGGATATATTTCATTGATTTTATACCATAACCTAGACAATTTGGGGGATAATAATGCACTTCAGATTTATCCTCAATGTCTCTGTCAATAGTATTGAGACAACCATGCATCTAGCTGTCTTGGTCCCCTAATCACATCTTTATTCTTGAAGTGGATAACACAATGGAAATAAATTAATATGACTCACTTTAACTATAAATAAATACAAGTTAGGCTATAATTAGATACATTACGTTTATCAACCAAATGGAATATTCAGTCAAAGACTTGAGTATGTTTACTAAAATACAGATATTTCAAATTGTTTCAGAAGTTTAGTGATTTTATATCTCCTTCTAAAAATATCTGTCTTAGATTTCCATACCACCCAAACTATAGCAAAGATCCCAAAGTGATATAAGAAAAGAAAAAAATGAATCATTTTCTTCCTGTGTTAACTGAATGAATAATTTGTTTTATTTTATTTTTACCTTTTAGGAAAGATTGAAATTCTCTGCCTTTATCTTCACTGACTTTTTCTTCTAGGGAGGAGTAAGTGTTCCTTACATCATTCATGGTCAAAGAAATATTGTCAATTTTCTTCTGCAGAAGAGTCAGTTTCATTGCCTGGTAGTTCACCTGCTCAGTCATTTTTTGCATCACTTCTGCATATAGAAGAGAAAATTGAGACCATTAAAAATATATTTTGACCCATAGTTAGGATCATATTGAATGGAGAAACACAAAAACCCTTTCTTCTACAATCTGGAGTACAGCAAGGATGCCTGCTTTCACCACTCTTTTTCAACAAAGCACTAGAAGTTGTAGCTAGAGCAATCAGACAAGACAAAGAAATAAAGGGCATTCAAATTAGAAAGGAAGAACTCAAATTATCCTTGTTTGCAGATGATATGCCCTTATATTTGGAAAAACCTAAAGATTCCACCAAAAAAAAAAAAACTATTAGAATGGATAAACAAATTCAGTAAAATTGCAGGATACAAAACCAACATATAACACTCAGTAGCATTTTTATATGCCAACAGTGAATAATCTGAGAAAGAAACAAACAAAAAAAGTAATCTCATTTACAATAGCCACACATAAAGTTAAATATCTAAGAATTCAATTAACCAAAGAAGTGAAACTTCTTAACCAAAGAAGTGGAAGGTCACTATAATGAAAACTATGAAACACTAATGAAAGAAATTGAAGATATGCCATGTTCATGGATTGGAAGAATAAATATTGTTTAAATGTCCATACTATTAAAAGCAACCTACAGATTCAATGCAATCCTTATCAAAACCCTAATGACATTCTTCACAGAAATGAAGTACAAAAAAAAAAATCCTAAAATTTATATGGAACAACAAAAGGCCCAGAATAACCAAAGCTTACTTAAGCAAAAAGAACATAAAGGAGCAACTGGAGGAATTATTCTAGCTAACTTCAAATTATAATATAGAGCTATAGTAACCAAAACAGCATGGTCCTGGCATAAAAACAGACACATAGACCAATGGAACAGAATAGAGAACCCAGAAACTATTCCACACACCTACAGTGAACTCATTTTCAACAAAGGTGCCAAGACCATACACTGGGGAAAAGACAGTCTCTTTAATAAATGGTGCTGGGGAAATTGGATGTCCATATGCAGAAGAATGATTCTAGACCTCTATCTCTTGCCATGCACAAAAGTCAAATAAAAAAGGATTATCTATTGAAATCTAAGACCTCAAAACATGAAACTACTAAAAACAAACATTGGGGAAAGTCTCTAGGACATTAATCTGGGCAAAATTTTCTTGAGTAATACCCCACAACCACAGGCACTCAAAGCAAAAAATAGACAAATGGGATCATATCAAGTTAAAATGTTTCTGCACAGCAAAGGATACAACCAACAAAGTCAAGATACAACCCACAGATTGGGAGAAAATATTTGCAAACCACCCATTTGGCAAGGGATTAATAATCAAAATACATAAGAAGTCAAACAACCCTATAAAAAATCTGATAATCCAATTAAAAATGGGCAAAAGATTTGAATAGACATTTTTCAAAAGAAGACATACAAATGGCTAACAGGCATATAAAAAGGTGCTTAACATCACTGATCATCAGAGAAACTCAAAGCAAAACTGTTATGCAATCTTATGTCACCCTAGTTAAAATGGCTTACATCCAAAAGACAGGCAATAACAAATGCTGGTGAGGATATGGAGAAAAGGGAACCTCATACACTGTTGGTAGGAATGTAAATTAATACAACCACTATGTAAAATAGTTTGGAGGTTCCTCAGAAAAACTAAAAATAGAGCTACCATATGATCTAGCAATTCCACTGATAGGTATATACACAAAAGAAAGAAAATCAGTATATCCAAGAGATATCTTCACTCCCATGTATATATGCAGTGCTATTCACAATAGCCAAGATATGGAAGAAACATACATGACCATCAACAGATAAATGGATAAAGAAAATGTGGCATATATGAACAATGGAGTATTATTCAGCCATAAAAAAGAAAGCAACAACATGGATGGAACTGGAGATCATTATGCTAAGGGAAATAAGCCAGGCAAAGAATGACAAACGTTGCATGTTCTCACTTATTCGTGGGACCTAAACATTGAAACAATTGAACTCAAGGAGATACAGAGTAGAAAGATGGTTATTAGAGGCTGGGAAGGGTAATGGCTAATGGGAGTGAGGTGGGGATGGTTAATGCGTACAAAAAAATGAGCACAGTGGCTCATGTCTGTAGTCCCAGGACTTTGGGAGGCTGAGGCAGGTGGATTGCTTTGGCCCAGAAGTTCAAGACTAGCCTGGGCAACATGAATAAACCTTGTCTCTACAAAAAAAAAAAAAAAATTGCCAGGCATGGTGGCACACATGTGTAGCAGCTGAAGTAGGAGGATTGGTTGAGCTCTGGAGATGAAGGCTGCAGTGACGTGTGATCACTCTACTGTACTCCTGCCTGGATGACACAGCGAGACCCTGTCTCTAAAAACATAAATAAATAAATAATAAAAAAGGATAGCAAAAGAAAGAATGAATAAGACCTACTACTTAACAGCACAACGTGGTGACTATAGTCAATAAAGTTTAATTATACATTTTAAAATAACTAAGAGGATACAATTGGATTGTTTGTAACAGAAAAGATAGATGCTTAAGGGGATGGATACCTCATTTTCCGTGATATGATTATTACACATTGTGTGCCCTATCAAAACAATATATACACCTACTATGTACCCACAAAAATTAAAAATTAGATATATATATTTAAAATCACTTAAATTTTTTTTTTGAGACAGATTCTTGCTTGTCACCAGGCTGGAGCGCAGTGGCATGATCTTGGCTCACTGCAACCTCCGCCTCCTGGGTTCAAGCTATTCCCCTGCCTCAGCCTCCTGAGTACCTGGGACTATGGGGTCACGCCACCACGCCTGGCTAATTTTTGTATTTTAGTAGAGACACGGTTTCACCACGTTGGCCAGGATGGTCTCGAACTCCTGACCTCGTGACCCACCTGCCTCGGCCTCCCAAAGTGCTGGGATTACAGGCATGAAACACTGTGCCAGGCCTAAAACCACTTACATTTTTAATTAAAAATTAAATATAAATATTTAAAATCACTTAAATTTCATGATAAGCTTGAAGGTAATTCAAATAAACTATATTTACAGTAATATATTTGAAAATATAGAATTTTTTCAGCAAATGGCAACTTGAATGTTAAGACTAAGTGTAGAAATTTGTAAAGAGTATTATAATAGCTTAGATTTCTAAAATGTTTTAACTTTTCCCAGAATTTTCAGTGTTTTAAAAAAATTATTTTAAAGAGTTCCTGTTATACTCTCAAAAGGAAACAAAGGGGCAGAAAAAGTAACTCTCGCAATTACAGAGCTGATGGCTCATCTCCTGCTTCCAAATTCAATACCTCAGCATTAAAAATATGCAGCTATATATATATGTATGCAGTTGTAGCTATGTTCTGAGAATTTTCTTGTTGACTCAGGTATTCATTAATCAAAGATTAAGAAACTCATAATTTAGTTTGAATCACTTTATATAGCAATAATATTCTCTACCCCTTTACACATGCATTACAGTAATTCAAGAATTTTATGGTCTTTTATAAAGATACTGAATTTCAATCCCTTAAAAAATTACAATACAATTGTTAGGGGATATTCAGCTGCATTCTTAAAGACCGCCCTTTAAGTCACATTTCTTAATTGAGCGCCTTGTTTTGTATGACTAGATCTATGCCAAACACAGTGAGTAGATGTTTTTGGCAGCAACCAACCTTATGTCTCTAAGAGCTAAAGTTTAGCCTAAAAGAAATAGCAAACAATGATTAGAAAGATGAGAAAATATATGACATGCCAACTTTGGATCAGCAGGAGGTTCTTGTTGATTCTTAGTCATAATTCCATTTCTTAGGGATCGTACCTGTTAAGTGATCAATGAATGAAAGAGAGCCTTCTTAGCTCCCTTAAAAGAACAAGTTGTTCCTTCCATATCAAAGGTCTTCCATAATGACACTCTTTGGAAAACAAAAGTTTGGTCTTATTTTGGAAACCTGTGATTTCCTTACAACCTAGTATCATAGCATTTTCACTCCTTCTGTGTTTGCACACAGAGCTTCAATAATTATACGGGGTCTTTTCAGTCTGGAAACCTATTATAGCTCATCCACAATTTCTCCCAACATCCAGCACCAGCAGAAAAAGACTGAGAAGTATGTTAATGTGTCACCATCAATCATTTGACAACTGAGAGATTTCTTGTTTGGAAGTTGTAATAAATAGTATTGACAATAATAGAGTTAGAGATGATAGTAATTACAATCTATGACCTGGGTCACCACAGTCTTGCTGCTGCGGCTGCTCGGCTACTCCTTTGCCAATAGCTGTGTGACTTTCAGCCTGGTTGGTGTGTATCAGATGCTGCTGTTCCTGGGCTAGAAGGAAGCAGAAAGAGAAGAGAGAGAGTTAAGCACTGGGACAGCCTCATTTATTCCAGTCCTGAGCAATAATGTGGCTGACGTACATTTTCCCGTGTACTGACAAACGATGGTTGGGGAAGATTGCAGAGTAAGCTGCTCCGCCTCCAACCGTAGAGCAATGTGACACCACATTAGGGTGGGAAATGCAGGACTCCAATTCTGCGTGGAAAAAAATAAAATTATTCAGGCCTCCTTTCCATGAAAATGGATGGTAATTTGGGGGAGCTGTGTAAACTAGCAGATGTAAACTGCCTGCATAATTGAGGGAATTTTAAAATCCGCTGTGTTAAAAGCTATAGCAGCTTTATAAGTGGACTGCCACAAGGGCTGATTATTTAACAAGGCAATTTCCCACTGGTGTCTACTTGCAAAAAAGGGAGAGCTACAGGTTCCTTACTAAAATAAAAATAGTTGTTTGATTAATAGTGCCACTAAAATGGATTGTTCCCAAATTGTTAATAGTCTCAAACTGGACTAAAAATAAAAGTAAACTATTGCAGGTACACTTCAAGAGAATCAACTGGTAAAGTCAGTGAAATTTCAGAAAGTAGAAATTCTTGTAAAAGAAATCTACTCTGTTGAAGAATTTAACATGAATCAAGTAATATTTCCCATGAATTAAGTAAGATTTTAGTGGCAATGTAGTTTTTCACTGAGGAAAATAATTTAGAGAAATGATCTATTTAAAACACTGAGAACAGGCCAGGTAACTCACACCTGTAATCCCAGCACTTTGGGAGTCTGAGGCTGGCTGATGACTTGAGGTCAGGAGCTCGAGACCAGCATGGCCAATATGGTGAAACCATGTCTCCACTAAAAATACAAAAATTTGTTGAGTGTGGTGGTGGGTGCCTATAATCCCAGCTACTCAGGAGGCTGAGGCAGGAGAATTGTTTGAACCTGGGAGGCAGAGGTTACAGTGAGCCAAGATCATGTCATTGCACTCCAGCCTGGGCGACAGAGCAGGACTCCGCCAAAATAAATAAATAAATAAATAAAATAAAAATAATAAATAAAATATTGAGAACATCAAATAATATATGTCTTTAATTTACAGACTTCTAATGAACAAATTTACGCATTGAAGTCTGCATGTCAGACATGAGAAACAAGTGTTTTGTGTCTGGCTGTGCTTCTTCCCATGCGAATTTAGGAACCAATGAAACTCTGCATCTCTAGCACATGTTAATTATGCTCCCTAAGCCATATGCAGCCGTGACTATAATACTTAAGCTTCTCTACTCCACAGGAAGTATATTTGGCTTTAATTTGGGTGAATCTCCATTGTTTGACTGAATTTTTCATTTTTTATTCTTCAGGGCATTGAGTTAAATTAGTGAATTTCCATTCATGTCCAAGATTTTTGTTTTGATGCTATTTCTTTCTTATGTTCATTTCCTCCACTGTATTCTATAAAGTCCTGTGTAATTGTTGACTTATGTGTCGACAAAGGCAATCTGCAGCTTGGGGAAAAGTGTAATTATTTACGGGCTGGAGTGGGTGGGGAAAAGTATAAATCTTCTTCTAAGACCTAGCAATAAGGCCATTATAGGTGTAAGTTTAAATTAATTCATACACTACAACCATTTAATTGTTGCACAAATTTTTAGCATGATTCCTCCTTAAAAGGTGTAATAAAGCATTTTATTCTGGCAGCTTAAGTGTAAATCCATCCAAGAGTATAACTAGAGAGTAAAGCAGTGATTCTGAAACTGGGGTCCCTTAATCAGCAGCACGAGCATCACCCGGAAACTTTTGGAGGTAGAACTTCTAGAGCCCCACCTTAGACCTACTAATTTAAATATGAATGTTCAGGATACAAACTTACAAGTATTTACAGCGGTAAGAACATGTGGATTTAACAGGATGAACAATGATCTTTCCATTTATTTGCTGCTTATCTTTTTGGCTAAGTCATAGGAACAAAAAAAGCTGGTGCATTTTCAGGTAGTAACACAACTCATAGACTGGATATTTTGTTAGGAAGGGAAGCATAATTATAGTAAAAGCAAAGGTAATATTGTTTTGTGGTATACAAATAAGGTTACTATTCAAATTTCCTTTTCTATCATTAACTTTTATTATAACACATATTTCTTTACATCCCATTAGAATACTGCTTTGTTTTGCTTTTTTTTCCCTCATGGATGGAAATCAGAAGTTCCTATAGACTTTGAAACATTAAGTGTCCATGTTTTTTTCACTCTCTCAACTGAGATTCTCATTCAGTAGATCTGTTTTGGGGAATGGGGCATGTGTGTATTTTTTTTGTAAAAAACTCTACACTTGATTTCTCTATGCATGGCCCTGGTTACGAACACTAATTTAGAACAAATTGCTAAGCTTTCTATTTCTAAGAGGTAAATTCATTGTATAATGCAGACAATACTAGATATATTAATAGTACAATTGCAATCCAGAAGTCGATCTTTATAGTCTTTTAAACAGCATTCCTGTTCATAACAAAGGCATATGTGGAAGACATGATTTATTAAATTTTGAGAAATGAAAACCTTGAGTCTTATACCATTCCTTAAGAGTAAGTGAAGTGAGATGGGGGTGGAAGATGCCTTTCACAGCTTCCCGATTTCCTTATGTAGATATTGCCATTCTTTCTATTGTTATAACACAAGATTCCCTAATGAGGCACTGCTAAGCATGGAAGCATATGAAGAGTGTTTGTGCTGCCTTCACAGCAATCAAATCTACAGCCCAATGACAATTTTAGAATGTCTCAGAAATAAAATCGCTTTCCACTCAAAAGCCAGACTGTTGCTCCTTACTCCCATCTAGCAACATTGCACATTCCCAAACTCCATGATTGTGTTTCGCCAGTATGTAGCAGTGTGGTTGGCCAATTGTTAAAATATTGAAATATAATAAAGCCACAACTGTTGGCAAATATGTAATGCTGAAGTCCAAGAACTGAAAAGCTTAGTTATACAAATTATAATATTAACTAATTACAAGTGAATCATGGATACCTGATAAAGGATGTACTTTGTAGGATATATGATGAATGGATTTCCTACTGTGGCAACATCTGAGAACTATTTTTCAAAATTAGTGTTTTGTTGGACCCAAGTCAGGCAGTGTATAGATTTTGTGAAACAGTCAGTGTTTTAGGAGAATGAACAGTTTATCATTACTTATGATTTATGTATTTGCTAGAACTTCCAAATCGTTTGGTGCTCAATTTATTTTACTTATTAGTAAGTGCTAATTGTTCTGATTGCATAGTTATTTGATAATTATAGTCCAGAAGTTTATAGTAAATTATTGAAAACATTGAAAAAGAGACAAAAGTTTAAGCAAATTTTGAAAGCATTAGTTTCAGGTATCATTGAGTATGAATTTTTTGAATTTGACTACAAAATGAAAATTTTATCACTTAGGAACCTTGCCCTAAATGAGCTAATGATACTGTGCCAAACTCAGTTAGTCTGTAACATCTTTTAATATGTACAATATCTAAATAATACCAAATCATTTTAAAAAGTCAATTCAATATACAATAAATAAGTTAAATTTCTTGAATGAAAATCAACTTGATTTTCAATATTGGTAGATTATTTTTTCTTGCTAGGTAATTGTCGGATTCAAACAATGCTACAAATTTGTGTAATATGAAATTAAAATTACTAGATTCATTTTTCATAATGGCATTTACCTATTATGTTAAAGATTATTTGCAATCATGAATCAAGAAAATACTAAAGAATGTTATGAAATTAGTCTCATAAGTATTCTTAACAATAAAAATTTTCAGTGAAATCCATTGAAGTAAATAACTTAAAAAATACTTTATCAGATAATGTTAATAAAGTGCCCATAAATAAATAAAATATTTAGAAAAAAATCAGAATTTCAAATTATTTCTTATTTAAAATAATAAAGCATTTTAGAAAAGAAAAATATTATAGAACTTACCTAATATAATTCTGACCTAGGAATGTCATTGCAAATCAGTTTTATACCACTTTTTGTAAAACAACTTCTTAGAAAGCTTAAAAGTCAACTTAATAAAATTAAAAAATATTATTAATGAAATTTGAACTCTTTCATATATAAACATTTTCACAATTTTCCTAAGATGTAAAAATCAAGAATTTTAAAGCAGTTAATTTTTTTAAATCTCAGTAAATAAGGAGGAAAAACATCTTTAACACTACATTAGTAATGTAGTAATACATATGAACACTCGAGAAAGAAAATCTCCATGAAATTTGTATATGTGAAAATTTAATTTTTTAGACAAGTGAAGCCAGTGCACTAATAGTGAAAAAGTAAACCAGGAGTTTCAGACAAAACTAGATAGACGTCTGTTTTTTAAGAATTTTGGCACTAAAAGTTACTGCTCAAATATTTCTGACTGAAACTATAATGTGTTATTAAGTAAAGACTCGTCTTTGAAAGATGGACAGACAGACAGATACAAAGCAAGAGCACATGCTAAAAATTAAAATGGTGGAAGAATATTTGGGCTTCAAAGAAAGTGTGTGACATTGCAGCAAAAAAGGCATTTTGTAAATTATATCAAGCCCTATGTACTCACTTGCATATAAATTGTGAAATTTAACATTTGGATAATAGACTTTTTTTTAAAAAAGAACTGATTTTCAGAGATGACACTCTTAACAGAAATGCAAATCCTTTTTTAGCTTTAGAAGAAAAAAATTCCCTTGCTAAACTGGAGATAGTTTAAAAACTGATGAAAAATAGTATAGACAAAAAAATTTCATGTATTCTATAAATATATATTTGAAACATATATATTCTATTTTAAATGACTATAATGAAATACATAGATTATATATGCTATAGATTATATATACTATTTGAAACAAAAGTTAGTAAAGACCAATTATATTTTAAAAAACAGATTTTTTTTTTTCTTCGAGACAGTGTCTCGCTCTGTCACCCAGGATGGAGTGCAGTGGCACTATCTCTGCTCACTGCAACCTCCGCCTCCCAGCTTCAGGCCATCCTTGTGCCTCAGTCTCCCGAGTAGAAGGGAGTATATGTGTCCACAATCACCCTGGGCTAATTTTTGTATTTTTAGTAGAGTTGGGGTTTCACCTTTTTGGCCAAGCTGGTCTTGAACTCCTGACCTCAGGTGATCCACCTGCCTCGGCCTCCCAGAGTACTGGGATTATAGGTGTGAGCCACCACACCCAGCAAGAATAGATTTTCTAATAAATTGTTTGAAAATAAAATTTATATGACAAAACTAAAAAATTCAGTAAATATTCCTTGATTTATGCTGCCAAATGAATTTGGCCTAATGATGTTTACAAAGTTCTATAAACTAATTAAATGGGATACTTATACAAGAATTTTCATGATTTAGTTAATAATAAAGATAGTGAACATTCAACAATACACATAATATTTAAAGGCTGATAAAAATGGAACGCAATCAGTTTTTATTCAGGAAAGCCCAATAGATAATTCAGCTGGAGGACAATATAATTGATGTTAATAGAAATTACAACTTATTGAAACCTCATGTCACCCAGTGACTCTAAATCTGATGGGTAAGTCTTTAAAGGAGGTTGAGAGAGTTCCCTACATTAAATTATATCTCTGACAAGGACATAATTTAACTGGTATCATTCATGGCAAAATAAAAAGCACACCAATATAATTTGTAGAAATCAATAAATTGCTTAGAAATTATTAGAATGATATGAGTGATTTTTGGTATGATTTATATTACTTGGTCTGTAGTTTTAGACTGGATTATAGATAACCCATTAATTTAAGAAAATAAAAAGTAATGCATTCTTAATTTTTGATTTACATACAGTATTGATTTATGTATTAATTGATGTTACTGAATGGGTTGTTAAATGTTTGACTGTGACTGCTGCCCCTTCCCACCCAATCATCATAATCAAGAGGCAGACTGGTTTGGGTGCTTGTGACCCTGAAGTGGAGCAACCTTGATACAAATCACAAAAGCATTTGACACAGGATTTATTTCCAGGGGTTCAAAATACTTTGGTAAAGCTTTATTATAAACAGTGACATGTTATTTTAAGTTGTATTTTATAATGGAATTTTAATCAGGTTTCTTCATTTTACTTCTTAAAAAGTATTACATGCTGCATATTTAATGTGAAGATTATAACATGATGTTTTACCTAACATCCTTCAAGGACTGTGGAAGCAGGGGCAAGGGCGCTCACTCTCTTTAACACACACACACACACACACACACACACACACGAGGATGTGTGGGGGTATTTGAACTCTTCTAGGATCCTATGTGAGAGTCCAGTAGGAGCATTCATCAAGATATAGTTCGCTTTGCGCTACCCAGTCTAGGAAAGATTCTGAATGCTCAAGAAGTAAAAATTTACCTAGGGGAGAGGCAAAGTGGCAAGAATAGAAAGGAGGCAAATGAAGAGCATCAGAGTTTAATTTTCTATTGACCTGAGGGTCCAAAGAACTTGAGATATATATATAATTCATGTGATCTTGAAGAATGCTATTGCATTTTTTAGAAAGGGAATAGACAGTGATATGCAGGAGAGCATCAATAGATTCAACATAGAAACTGAAAACACAAGAAAAACTTTAAAATCAGTGACAAGAGGGAAGGGGGAGAGTAAATTAAAATGCTGTCAGAAAGAAAAAAGAAAGCAATTGAAAGAGTTAAAAAATGAACATACATAGAAGTATCAAGTGAAAATCTAGTTTTCCTGCTCTCTTGTGATTCATTTGATGATTCATTCCTCCATGTATAAAAATAATATATATAAAATGAGAGAAATTAAACCTTTTTCATATTTTATAGTTTCAAGAACACTAATTTGAAAGAAAATGTGATTATAAAGTATTTTATAGTATTAAATGCCAAAAATTAATGTAATAGCATGTGCACACATGCATATGCAGTAAAGCTTCCTATTTGCTCTTAGCAATATTGTTAAATTCATTGTTTTTTTTTTTTTTTTTAGAATCTAGGTGAGAAAACTGTACTCCTGAATAAAAGAAACTACTAAGCATCACATAAAGGTCCTTGAGATTCAGTTGTCACATGAATCTCTTTGCTCTGGAATTCATTGGTTGGAGTCTCTTTCAAGGCTGTTAAAAACTTGAAATGCCTGTTTTATACAAATTCAATAGTTTATGTTATCTTTCCCTACCTCTGTTTGTTGACTGGAGTTCAATACTTGCATTCATTCCAATTTATTACACGGAATTTAACCAGCCACAGCAAAAAGCTGATCGGATTTCTGACAGTGGAGTCAGTTACTCTCTTGTGATAAAGAGCCTGGTTGATTGATGCTCTTTTGTTTCTTTCATTTAGCAATCTTTCTGTCTCCCCAGATGTATTCTCTACCACAAGGACTGCCATAGATTCTAGGTTTTCCAAGCAATCTCTCTTTTACTTGAGCACAGACCTTTGCTTTGTTCTATACAGGACAGATTTCTAAGTTTCTTTTTCTTGTTCCCCTTCTAAGCGATAGGCACAGAGACAGAAGGACATTTATTTAAGTCAACTAAATTTTTAAAGATCTTTGTGCACTTCGGATGTTTTAAAAATGCAATATATTTTTTAAGTTGGATTCCTTTTTGCTTTTCTCCTGGCACAAGTATTCTTTTTTTTTTCCCCTTGCAATGGAAACCCTGACCTTGACGGATCAAGGACTTAGAGAAGCAAGGTCGGCAAGTGTCTACAGCAGGAGCAACAGCTTCCTTATTAGATGCTTTAGATGCTTATTTTTTTTTTAATTAGATGGCTTTTATTTGCAAGGGTTTTTTTTTGTTTTCCTTCCAGGCCTTTGACCCATATGGAGGAAATCATTAATGGCAACTCAGTAATCAGGATGTTTGCTCTCTCTTCCACTCAGAACCAGAAAACCTTCCCGTGTAGCTTGAGGAGACAGATTTCCAGCTGATCCCTCAATATCAAGTGAATACTTGCATGGTGAATGCTCAATGTACATGTTAAGCTTTACTGAGATTTATTAGTTAAATTGAAGTAGGCAGTTTGGTGC
Source organism: Cacajao melanocephalus (assembly GCA_963573385.1). Lineage (NCBI taxonomy): Eukaryota > Metazoa > Chordata > Mammalia > Primates > Pitheciidae > Cacajao > Cacajao melanocephalus. The sequence goes on from CAUYLG010042947.1 coordinate 23,091, forward strand.
AACAACGACTTATGGGTACACAGTGTTCTTCACTAAAAGCGTCATAATTTTATCATGAAAGATGCTTAGAGGAGGTAATGTTCTTTCTCAAAGAAAAAAGCATTTGCTAATGCTGGGAAGAACTAGATATGCAAAACTACAAGGAATACATTTTAAAATACTCTTGCTGGAGAAGCCCCATATTCAAGTGTTAGTTATAATAGCTCTTATATAATTTATTGCATGATTTCACAGTATTTGTAAAACCAAATTTTTTCATATATTCATAACATATGGTAGGGACCAGTTTATTTCAACACTTGTACGTGTTCACATTTTGTCAGCATTCATAATATCTGCAGTACAAAACAGAATGTTATAAAATACTTTTTCCTAGTAAGGACCTGATGATTAAAGCCACTGGATGTTTAAAAACAGATTTGCAAAGAAGTTTTCTTCATCCTCTGTAATTTAACACTATTTTATTTAAATCATTGTCCTTGTGTCATTAAAGCACGTCAGACTTTCCTTGTTCTACTTCAGAATATTTTAGAGACATCTACTGGAAAAGAGTATTATTGCAAATTTTATAAAACAGGCTTAAGTGTATGTTACTGCCGACTTTTTGAAAAGTATCTTGAATGTCATATCACAAAATTAGGTCCCTTCCTAAAGGCCAAACCCTTGTGCACCCTGACTTTGATGACTCACTCCTCGTTATGTACAAATATATATATTTGAAATGAGAAAATGACATAACAAATGTAAAACATATCAAAATTATTACTTTGATGTTGGATTGAATGCTCCTTTTTTCCCCCCAATAAAGCTCTATTCATTTAGATTTTTAAAAATTGGTTTCCTTTTGATAATATGACTAATATTTTTTATCGGGTAATCTAGAACTGCAGTTATCAGTATTTTGATTATCTGAGTTGCAGCTGAAATACATGTGTGGCAGATTAGCATATTGTGGAATAAACAGATAATCGCTCCATGGATTCTGAGTCACCATATCTCTTTCTAACAGTCTGGGGATGGATCCACATCCCCAAAGAAATAGAAAGAAGAGTCTAAAAGCAAGAAATTGAAAGAAGGGTACAAAAGTAGAGGAAAAGAAGTAAAAAAGAGTACAGTTGCAAACAGCTCAAATTTATTCCTGAACTAGTGATATTTCTTGCATATTTTCAAGATCTCCCTAATGCAATCTGGGTAGCTATTAGAAGGGAAAATGTGCAAATAGCCCCTCAGGAGAGAGATAATGAAGGTTCAAGGAACAAAGGGACACAATAGTTCCTAATACAACCAGTGCATCCATCGCACTATCAGAAAATTCAACTGTTGAAAATACAATTGCACTGAAAGTGAAAAGTAGAATGGCCAAAGTATAGTAAGGAGCAACAGGAGATTCTTTTGGAATCAAAGCTATATTAGAATCGGTTGTACGACAACATGACACAATACACACATCTGCCACTGGAACATTATTCCTGTTGTAGATTTCAGTAGAAAAGAGGCCTTTCAATAACAGCTTTATTAGCAGATACCTGAATTATGAGTGGTTCTAATTACACTATTATGACAAAAGGTTATAATCAGAACTGTTCTGGGACATTTTTTGTCACTGGAAATTAATACAATGATTTGTAAACCTAGTATAAAAACTATCCACAGGTTGCTTCTAATTAGGATATAAGGTGTCATTAAGTAATCCCTAAACTACTTGAATTCATAATATTTCATATCATGCTTTGAAAAAGGAGAATGCCAGGACACAGTTGATATTTCAAACTGTCAACCAGTCTTTGTTTCTTGTGTCTATATTTACAGTGATGTTGTGGTATTTTTCTTCCTACATGTATGCAGTCCACCACAGTGATAAAAATTGATTCATAAGTATAAAAGGTTGAAGCACGGAGCAACAGCCGTTCTCATCAACTAGAGTCCATGACATTCTTTCATCTGTAGACTTTTTCCCTGCCATGTGTCTACAAATAGGATGTGTAATAACATACTAAATTTCTAGAAATGTGCTCTGCAAACAAACACTTGAATCGTCAAGAAATAATGATGGAATTAATAATCTCATAATATCCTTCTTCGTAGGATAGAAATACAGACCTCAGAAACAGAATTCTAAATACTATCCAGAACTTTTAACCATTCACCAATTCTAGAAACAAACATGTTTTACCATTGTGAGTATATTTGTGTACTTCATGGAAATCAGAAATCAGGGCCATATTTGGGTCTTTTTAGAATATGCTAAATTACTTTATTTCCAAATATTTTCAGGATAGATTATATTTTATTTAAAAGTTTATTTTACCCGGTTATACATGCAGTACATATTCATTCTATAGTCTGAAAATATATTGAATTTTTATAACATCTTTGAAATTCAGGCCAGACGCAGAACAAATAGCATTATGGCGAAATTTGCCTGCAAATTCTCTTTGTATGGGTTAGTAAAACCATAAATAATATTCCTAACTAAACTACAGGATTCCTAGAGCTTTTGTATTATAATTTGCTTTTTCTTAATGTGAGTCATAATGGTTTCTCCACACTTATATCAATTTTTAATAATAGTCTCTTACACTGTTGATTGAATTCCCCACAACTGCTAATGGCCTTTCTTGTAATATTCATTCATTTAAAATATGTATGCTGACGCCATATCTTATTTTTCAAAGGAAACTGTTTAAAGCCCAAAGCAAAATAATAGTCACATGGATATTAGGCCACAGTGGGTTACCATGTGTTTGATCAGCCTTGCCACCAGAAAGTCCTTAAAACCTCAGTTGAAAAAAAATGGCTCCATTAGGATTTTAAAATAGAAAGAATTATTCATGGCATACTTTGTATATCCTTTGATACTAAATTTCATTCATATGCACATTATTTCAAATAACTGAACTGGAACAAAATTGGAGGGTAGTCTTATTTTTATATTGAGTCACTTCTAATAATGCTTTATTTAAAAGTAGAAAATTAGCATCCTTGATATTTTAATAAGGCACGCCTCTATAGCACGTAGTTAAGAATAAGTAAGATATTTCAACATATTTCCATATGCTCATCATATAAATCCAACATAAAAATGAGGCAGAAGTTAAAGAATAGCTTGTGAGACTTCAGGGTGCTATAAAAGCTACTAAGTTAGAAAGCTCAGAAAGGTAACAGTCCTAGGAATCTGGCTACATGCTAATTTACCTTGGTTCAAAAAAGGAATTGCAATTCTTTTCTTCATTAGAATCAGTTTCTTATTGTTTAGAATTGTGATTATGAAATTAATATTAGCATATACCTTTTAGCTGACATTTCGGCCCACTGTATCCAGGACAGCACCTCCAATCCAATGAGGTGACAATTTTATGTTGCATCCTGTAGATAGGATTGGATATCCTCTGAGATCTAGAAAGTTGATCAATTGGGGGGAAATCAATTATTTGTTTCATATTAAATTATCAGTTGGAATAATAAATGTAAAGTTATTGGGACAATGCTTACAATATAACAAGCATTTATTAAGTATTATTTGTTATTACTATAATCATAATATTCATCATCAATATTATTGCCTAACTTAGGTTTCTTTCCATACATTACAAAAAGCATTAGTGGTTATGGTATTTGGTATTTTAAACTGATACCTGTCACTGACTTTCTAAAGATATTATAGCTTTTCACTTGATAATAGTTTTAACTAAACCAAAAAACTTACTTTCATTCCAATTTTAAAGTTATATGGAGATAACTTGTTCTACTTCAATTCATATTATTTCCTATATTGTTACAATAAAAATGATACGTATTTCCTCCAGATCAATATCAAACAACTTGAAACAAATTAAATATTTGTGATCTAATTGAAATTATGACAACCACCATCATTTTCCCATTGAATTTTTCATCTTTCAAGTTTTGAAATTATACTACTTACTATTTTTGTCATATAGTATTTCTCTGAGAGGGAGAGAAAGAGCAAGATAAGGACAGAGAGACAGAGAAGGTATATAAAGTGGGGAAATTTTATTTCTAAGATGAAACCACAGAACAGCAGAAGAGAAATAAGGAAACTGTAGCACTTGAACACAACAATCAACATAATTAGTGAATGCAACTAAATTGTAAGTTCTGTGTATGTAGATGTAAGTCATAAGTACAATTTGGCCATATTAGTCTTACCCATGTAACTTTAATATTTAGCTGATATGTATCAAATGGGTCTGTAAAATGGGCACATACTATCTTGCTTAATTTTCATATTAGTTTATGATGAAGCATTATCATTATCCTGATTTGCTGTTGAGGAACCTAAAGAACAGAAAGACGAAATAACTTGCTCAAAATCCCATATCTAAAAGGGGTAAAACTGTGATTTTAGCCCATGTCGTGTCGGTTAACCTCCCATGTTATTATCCTGGAGTTTTCCACATGCAACTATACAGAGACAACAGTCATCCACATGGGTACACCCTAAACATGTGGAGCAATAGCATTATAACAGACTGGGCTTTAGGGGCTTGGGTTTTAGTTTCTGCTATAACATGACAGGTAACTGAGTATGTCTGAGGCTATATGTCAGTTCTAAAATGAGCTATAAGATTCTTTCCATTTGTAAAAGCATGCTAATCATTTACCTTCATTTATTTCAGTAAATCATTCTGTCTAGTGAAATATCATCTGCAATCCCATAGTTAAAGCTAAGTAGGAAGTAAAGCAATTGGAAAGGGACTCTATATATAGAGTTTGTAAGGATGAGCTCAGCAGTTGATTGAACTACTGTTGGGGACAATGTTCCTGCTTTGGCACAATGAGTGTCTGTTGCATGTAACTCAGACATAATAAAAGAAAATGTAGCAAATATGGCATAAGTATTAAAAATAGTGAATGAATGGACCCATTCAGAAGGCATAAAAAAGATAAGATACGAGAATAAAGATAAATACTTCCGGTCTGTTTAAAGAAAAGAAAAATAAAAAATCAAAAGAGCTCACCTTGAATCCAGAAGGGCAGTATGCTAGGGTTTACTGTGGTAAAGTTTTCATTACCAAAGAATTAGCAATGCATTCTTGGTGTCTCACGTTGACAAGGAAATTGTCACAAAGGGAGTAAAAGCTGAGAACAGAACTGGAGCTCAGTGCTCCCAAATCCCTAAGATGTGCTTAGCTCTCTGGACCATGAACCTTAGCTATTCCTCAAGGGACTAAGAAACACCTTGATTTTATGTATTCTTTTTATGCACCGTTCCAGATTGCCATGTGTCAGATTCATTGCCTGAGTTATTTGTATGACAATTTGCATAACATTAGCCATCATCGCCTGAATAACAATTTGAGTTTTTATTGCAGGCTCTTCAGAAACACCCCCAGCTGAGCTACTGTGGCTACATGAATTCAGAGAATTTATCAATTACTCAGCCCTATCTTTTAAGACAACAACATAGATTTTTAAAAAAATGAAAATCAAATGACATGACTAATTATAATAGATGCAAGAAGAAAAGCTTCACTTAGCTGCTTTAACATGCATAATTGTAACTAGAAGCTTTCCCAATTTTAGAATATGAAACAAATTATAAAATTCTGTCTGACCTATTATGAAGAGAAACTAACAAATAAATATTCAAAATTGTGCATGGATTTCATAAGCAATTAAAGGACAGGATTGCTGACTAGACACAGAGCAAAAGTAATAGTGATAGTAAAAGTTAATAAGCATGAGAATTAACATTTATTGAATGCTCACAAAGCACAAGGCACTAGGCTAAATATATTATTGCATTATTTCAAATGATTCTAAAAGTGACCATATAAGGCAAATATTATTAGCATCTACATTTTCACTTACTGAAGCATAATGTGACAACCATCTCTTAACCCCACTATGCATATGTACCTTGGATGACTAACATTATATATTCCCAGCTATAACTTATTATGTTGCAAGCAGTGGTTACCTTCAAGAAATATTACATACCTCTGAGGACAGGATCCACTGTTCCAGCCACAAAGTCCTCTCCCACCTGGGACGTAAGAGACCTGGTTGTCCAATATCACTGTGGGAGATAACCTGGTATGTACATAAGCACACCAATTCCTAAGGAAGATCATAATTGTTAGGGGAAAATTATTGTCAAAAAGAATTCTTTTCATCAAAATTATTCTCACAAACATCTATTTTTGCCATACTTGTACAATTGCTACCTAGCTTTAAAATATTTAAATATAAGAGAAAATAACTTATTACTACATTGCTTTACTCAGGGAATGTGAAGAAACACTCACGATCAAAATAAAGAAAAGAATAAATCAAAGCTAAAATGAGAAACCTGCAGGTTTAGCTGTAAGATAAATCAAAATGCAAGAATGCTCTTATAGCAAGTATTAATATTAATACTGAGATAAAGAAAAACTCAGATTCAGATCCACTACTTTTAATTATGTGCAGTAGAGTATAAGTAAATAAATAAGTGGTTTAAAAATCAAAAAAGAGGGGAAAGAACTGTTATTAGCTGCAGTGGATATGACTGAAACCAAACAAAATACAAAATAGTCTAGATGCAGATTGTTATAATTAATAAGATAATTCAGCAATGTAATTAAATATAAATGTTTATGAGTTAATACAAGATGAATTTATATTTATTTAATCACGTGGTTAATATCAGTTATATTTCTCTGTACCAACAACAAATTCAAAAAGACACTATTAACAATAGCAAAAAAAAAAAAAAAAACAAAACCCAAGAATAATGTACCTAAGAACAAATTCGGCAGAAGAAGTGCTAGATTTAATATGTAAAAATTTTAAACTTTATTGAAAAATATTAAAGGCCAATGAATCATGTTAATGGGAAACCCAATGTCAATTTTCCTCAAATTAATCTCCAAATTCTATACATTTTTCACAAAAAATGTTAGCTTGATATGAGGTGTTAAATAAGCTTATTCTATAATTTTTCATATGATAAACTAAAAACATAAATTTCAGAGAATTCTGTCTCTGGCTATATAAACTATCAGATTTACCTTTTTATGGTAAAAATTGTAAATCTGGACAAGATATATAAAGCAACAGTTTTCAGATGTTGGACAGTAGACAACACAGTGATATGATTCTTAAGATAAGGAAAATATGTGATGTTAGCTCCACCTTCAATCTAGTTTTGTGCCTGGAAACAGTTTTCAGATTGCATCATGGAGGAATGGATTCCAGAAAAGACACCAAGTAAGGAAAATAGAGATCTGAGTTTGAGGATATTAAGGTGGTTAAAAAGTGTGACAAAGATTAATAAAATGAGGGGGACAGACAGAAATGTCATTTTAAAAGTCAATAAGGGTTCCCTTGAATCTTGGGCTGAATAGTATTTTGTGCTTGCAAACAACAAAATCCAGGCATTAATAAAATAGCATCCACAATACCTAGCATGAAAAGCAAATAAAACTAGATATGAGAGAAAGCAGGAAAATAGGACCAATACATGGAGTATGGAGTAAAAATCCAGTGAATAGAAAAAAAAAAAAAAACAAGACAGAGATATTACAGATGTTGGAATTAGCAACTCATGACTTTAAAACAATTAACCATTAAATAGAACAAGAAGTATACAATATATGAATTAACAATGGACTGGATGTGGTTAACAGAAGTTTGGACACTGTAGAAAGTAAGACCAATGAACCCGAAGACAAGGACTAGAAACCATCTAAAGTACAGAGAAAAAATTCAAAAACATAAATGAATAAAACTGAAGTGGTCCTAAGACTGGGCAGAATAAATATGTGAAGAAAAGAAGGGAAAATTTTCTAAATATGTTTTTAAAAAAATCAACACTCAAATCCAAGAAGCTCAATGAATTTCAAGAGGGTAAACAGAAGTAAAACCTCACTTAAGTATATCATACACAAATTCCAGCAAACAACACATGAAAAGAAAAAAATATGTTAATTGCTTTACTTAATCATTCCACATTGTCATCCATCTAAGGCAGATAAATTGAGCTCCACAGAACTTATTGTGTTCTCTTGAATGAGATGTTTAAAATTTCAGGCCTCTTAAAGAAGTGAGAAGACATGCTGGCACATATTAAATCTTTGGTGACAATTGAGGCAAAAATAATGTGAAACAAAGAACTGGAAAAAGCAAGAAATAAAAATAAGAAAGATTTAAAATTGAGAGGACCGCAATAAAGGGATCTTTAAAAAATAAACTAGATTCCCCATGCAAATGCAATGGTGATCCTAATTACTGAGACTGACTAATGTCAACAGAAGCACAATTAAATTGTCACTTGAACATTCTCTGAATGACTGTGGAGGCGGGAGGGCGGGGCAGAAACAATACAATTATCACCATCACTACATGCTCGGGGGTCTGAAAAGAAAAAAATATATTCATTCTCTATGAGGCAAAATGATAGTGTCACCTGGCAGAGGCCTTTTGAAATCCTAAATATTAAAACAATCTCATGACTAAAATAGTTGAGAAGGCAAAGAAGCAGATCAGCAGACTGCTCATGGCCCAGCAATCTTTGATCCAGTGTAAACTGGAAGAACTATCCACAGCAAAAGAACCCCTGGTGTGACTTGTAATTAGGTTTATGCTACCAATGAAATATGCTCATTAAGGGATGTTAAAAATGTAAATACAATTTTAAAACCAAATTATCTGAAAATGTAGGTTTGAAAATAGAAAATTAAGCATGGCAAAATGGTGACGGGCCGTTTAAAGGCAAATGCAATCATCCCGGACAAGCATTTTGCTTAAACCTAATAATCCTTTATACCTTTCTAGACTGATTATGGTGGATGGAGAGCAGTTACTTTGAAGTGTTTAGTTTTCCATGGGGTCATAACCCTCCATCCAGCAGACCACATTTGGGATTCTCTTTCAGGGTAATAACTCTGTTGCTTTTGTGCAGCAACATGTACAGAAAAAAGCTTGTATTGATTCTTTGGATTTTCCAAGTTAATAGGTAAAAGGTTTGTTCTAGGGAAAAACAGACATCTTTGGTTATGAGCAAAGGCCTAGCCTGTTGAACATATAAAATAGAGAGGGGAAAGGACTCTATTATGATTCATAAAACTCAAAGGCTTGTGGATAATGAACTAAGAGAAGGCATCATAAATAAACAGTTGACTATATTTTTGATTTTGACATTTTACAAACCCAATCTTTCAGGAAACTACTGAAAAGACGAAATGTAAAAAACTCCCATTAATTGCCTAAATAATGGCCCAATCATACCGATTATTATCCTGAACTGAGTGAGAGGGGACTGAAGCAAAAAAGATGGCTTTAAATAATGACCACACAGAATATTTTCCCAAGAAATAAACGGACAATCTAAGAATAAACATTATTCAATTATACCAGTCCTTAGAACCCAGATGAATAGGTTGCTTTTCATCCAGTTTAAAAGAAGCAAAATACTTACATTTTCTTTTTTTTTCTTTTTTTTTCTTGAGACAGAGTCTCATTCTGTCACCAGGCTGGAGTGCAGTGGCGCAATCTCGGCTCACTAGAACCTCCGGCTCCCTGGTTCAAGAGATTCTCCTGCCTCAGCCTCCTGAGTAGCTGGAACTACAGGGGTGTGCCACCATGTCCAGCTAATTTTTGTATTCTTTTAGTAGAGACAGGGTTTCACCATGTTGGCCAGGATGGTCTCGATCTCTTGACCTTGTGATCCACCGGCCTCGGCCTCCCAAAGTACTGGGATTACAGTCATGAGCCACCGTGCCTGGCCAATACTTAAACTTTCATGTTAATGAACTGTGGCTTTAGTCGACACAATCATATGAAAATACCAAGTCCTGAAGATGTTCATTAGAAATCAAGGTAAGCCAATAAAATTACCACCATAAGCCAAGGCAATGGTATACAATCTTCTTTGAGAAGTTGGAGAAGATTTTGTGTCTGGAGGAGACTTTACGGGTTGAAGGACCTGTGTTTCCCGTCATCCCCTTGAACTTAGAGATTTAAAGGCGAACAAGAGGAAAATGAAACAGGACAAGGCAGACATAGCTGCTTCTGAAAATTAACACTCTCTCGAAGAAATAGGATTACCAGGTGACTCTAGTAATAACCCCTCACGCCTCACGTAATTTCCACCCATGCCTCTGTGACTTGAGACAGTGTAAGATCTCAAATAACCATTTCTTTACCTTGTACTTAAAGATGATTACAATTTGCAAATGACAACATATGCATATATCAATAAATTCATAAATGCCAGGGGAAGAACTAAGTCTCTGTTGGGATGTAATTTAGAGAGAAAAATATTAATCCCTCATAAGAGAATCATTTATTCACATTATTCCTAATTTACTTCATGAAAAATACTATTGTCTTAATTATAGGATTATTACTGCATGAAAATACATCCCAAGAAAACTTAACTATTTGACCATTACTAATGGCAAAATTATGAAATAATAGTATTGTACATCATTTTACACTAAACTCTTGAAGTCCAGAGCAATAAAATCCCCACCCAATTCAGTGATAAGTGGGACAAACATATCCTAAATATATAAAAATTATTCTTGTTTTTTTATAAATGTTTACTACTTTTTGCAAATCCAATCGCTCATTTCATTCTCAACTCTGTGAGTCTGACATATGTGGTGAATTCCTCCTCTCTCTTTTTAAAAAATATCAATTAGTAAAATATAGTTTATTTAAAGAGGAAAATAGAATTTTAAAGGCATCTATATCTTAACAAATCTATTTTTATTGATGTCAGTAATCAAGGAAAAATTTCAACTAACGCCCCATTTGGTTCAACATCAGAGCTGTCAGTAATACATGCTTTTCTTCACCTTGTAGGTCAGAATTAGGTCATTTCCGATGATGAAGGACTGCCTGCTGGACAAGGTTTTTATTCTCCCTTTAACTCCACACATAGGGGCGAATAAAGAAGAGAGCGTATTTCTGTGAAGAGAGTTTTTTGTTTTTTAGGCAACAGTGAGGGGTGGGGGCAGTGGATACACCTGTATAAGCAAAAGAAAGTAAAGTTTCCCTGAAAAATTTCCTATAACATAGTTGGATGCTGGAGCCAGCCTACCTGCTTTGAGATCTTGACTCCACAATTTACTAGCCATGACTTTGTCTGTTAAAAATGACTTATTATTTTTCTGCACAACATCTACAATAATATTATCTACCTCACATGATTGTCATGAGCCTAAATGACTCAATAAAAGTAAAATACTTGCTGCTGCTGCTTCCTGTGCTGATAATAAATGATTCAGAGTTTTTCTGGGATTTTTTTGAAGAGGATATATATAATATGGCATCAATATTTTTTGCCTCAGATGCAAAGAGACACAGTTCCTGTTTTGCTTCTTTAATGATCTGATAAATTCATCTTAACTATAATTACTTGTATGTTTCAAGTCAATAATTTCCATAAGGCCAATATAGAAGACCATCATCAGCATATATGTTCAATTCAGATGATGAAGCTTGCCTTTCAGGGGAAAAAAAAAAAAGCCATTCAGAATGTCTCTACAGTCTTAAGAAGTCATGAACATAAATACTTCCAAAGTGTTACAGAATCTATTACAACTTTTATTTTTTCCAATCAAGCCAAAAAGGTAAGTTTTTTTATCAAAGTATTTATTTGAAAGACTATAATTTGCATGTAGTTCACTAGTTATAAATGAGAAAACAGTCAAAGGGAAATATATAAAACATGGAAAATGATAATAAAAATAAATAATAATTTATACTTAGTAAAAAGATTCTTGATATGTAAATTATATTTAAATGAAGCATTAGACTTTTGATATTTAGCTTTGGCTAGCAGTCCAAAAGACAAGTTCATCTCAATACTTATCTCCTTAAGAAAATCATCATTTTATTTCCTAACAACAAAATAATTTATGTTTTTGGTTCATTTTCTTTTAGTGCATCTTTAGATACTTAATTTTTTTTACAAAATTGTATTTAGTATTCAAACTGAGATAAAAATATCAGTTTTATAAAAGAATCATAAAATACATTGATATTTAAAATAATTTTTTGAAAAGCAATTATGCAAAGCTCAGATATAGGGTATTTCAGATACTTTTATTTATATTTAATTTAGGCTTTAAGAAGAAACACTTTTTTATGTACCAACTTTTGCAATTACAGTATTTCTGTCAGGCATCATTAATTTGCTTTCTGTAGTGGGAACAGCATGGTGAATGTAATTGAGTTTTCAATGATAGATGACTGTAGAGTGCCTCACAGCCACAAATTACTGTCTATACACAATATTGTCAGTGTAAAGTTTTAGGAGAATGAGCCAAATGTATCCCCATCACAGAATGTGCATAGAGTTTGCTTTTTGGATCCAACCTAGTTTCCAATTTTAACATCAATAGTATATTTTTAGAGTGGTACATCAAATTAAATATGTATAACATATATATCTTTTATAAGTAATGATTCTTAAAGTAAATCTTTAATATAACCTTTTTCATAAATTTGTTTTATTCTACCTAATTTTATTTTTTGTTTCCCCCATCCTTCCCTGCACAACGGTGACTTGAGCATATTTGGGGCATTGTAAACTGTTTCTATTCCAGTAGGTGTCAGGCTTTCCCAGCATGCAGACCACAAAGGCACCTAACACAGACCCTGATGCACAATCCTGTGCTTAATCCAGTTCCTGTAAACTGACACTTTTAGCGTTTACCCCAAAATAATAAATTTAAAATTATAGTTTTAGATTCAGAAAAGCAGACGGTGTGCAAATACAAAAAGTTTTTACTTAGACGTATATAAGCACTCATTAAATTCTAACATATGAAATGAAATATATATTTATAGTAACTTAGTAGAAATAGCAAAGTAATGAAATAAAGAATGTGATTAATGAGGAAAAGTTGATAGAGAATATGCTTTATATAGTGTTTATTTCACTGGCAGTAATGTAGTAGATACATCTATTTCACAAAGATATAAGAAAATATCCTTTAGTATAATGGTTTCTCTTTAGAACTTTACAGCATGTAAGAATAATCCATTTTGGATATTATTAGGTCTCATAACAACTTTGCAAACAACACGTGAATTTAGCTGATCAGATAATTCACTTCTAAAATCCATTCATAATTCACACAAAAGAGTAGAAAAAAATGTCTATTATGATAGACAACAGAATTAATTTAATGCTTAATTTTTGTAATTTAGAAATATTTTTCTAATTTGTCATCAAACTCAGAAAAAAAGCTCTCCTGTTTTTTCTGCATATTCAAAGTTTACCTCCCTCTGACCCTTCTCATTAACATGTTAACATATGTATGACCCCTCTGTAATGTAAAATAATATATCATAAGAAACAATCACAAAAAATAGATAACTGTTTGGACTAGCCTTGGTTTCTGACCACTCTCTCCTTTTTTTTTTCATAAAAAACCCTCCTCAGTTGAATTGGCTTTAACTGCTTTCTTTCGCCTTCTTTCATCCCTCAGTTCTCTCAGGCCAGAGCACAGTGATCACTCAACTACTTATCATCTCCATGTCACTGAAATAGTTACTACTTTTCAGTCCTTTTCAGTTACTGCTTTTGTCTCTTTCGGCAGCATCTCACACTGTGGATTACTTACCTCCATCTTCAAATATTTTTTTCCTCTGCTCTGTGACACCACACTTTTATAGTTTCCTTCCTAATTTCTCTGGTCACCCCCTTGAAGGCTGTATTCCTGGCATCCACCACCATCAGTCCATCAAATATTAGATATTCTCCAGTCATAACTCTAGGTCCTTCTTTCTTTCAGTATCATCTGCATTTATGACTTAATACATTTCTATACCCCAACGCTTTCCCAAATTTATATCTCTAGCCTTGATCTCCCCTCTGGGTGCCAAACCCATCTAATAATCTGTGATTTTACAGAGTTTTATTGAGTTCTTTCTATGTGCCTGGCACTGTTTTAAGCAGCAAATAGAGTAGTAACAAGACAGGCAAGGTCCCTGTTTTCATGGAATATATTGCAGAAAGACATAAAATACACCACTGTCTATATAAATAGACAGAATAATTTCAAATAATTCCTACGAAGAAAAAAATAAGGGTGATAAAATAAGGAATGGCAAGTAAGAGGTTAGATAACTTTACATTGGGAGGTCAGAGAAGGTCCCTTGGAGGAGGTGACATTAAAGCTGGAGGTGCAAGTGGAACAGGAGTCCCTCATTATAAAGGGTGCAGAAACAGCATTCCAGCAAGAGCCAAAAAAGTTTCTTCGAGATGCTGTTAACTTGTTATGTTCAATAAACAGAAAGGAAGCCAGCATGGCTGGAGGAAATGAAGTGAGTGAGCTTGGAGTGTGACAATGAATAAACGACCAAATTTCATAGATTTTAAGACACACATCTCTGAAATCAAGACTGTGTCTTGAAATCAATTGTATCTTTCAGTTATTAGTGGTCAGATAGCAGTTGTTGCCATTGCCTTAGAAATACTTTACTGGTTTCATATATCACTTTCTTTTAAAAAGTGATATATGCAAACTTCTTAAGTGATGTATGATCAAAATCTAAAAGTCTGCAAGACAAACCTGAAAATTCAAAGTAAGCAAGTACGATGTCATACTTTTCCTTCTGATTAGTACCTAAAATAATATGTCATTTACAATAATGAAGTCTTACATCCAGTGAAATGCAATAATCTGACTTAAATGTTCAAAAGATCTCTCCCTTGTGTGGAGCATTGATTACGGTAAACAAGAATGGAAAGAAGTGGACCATAAGCACACTAATTGTTAAATAATGGCAACTAGAAGACGGAGAGAAGCTGAGGTATTTGGGATATATTAGAGGGGTAACAAGACTTTTTGATAGATGAGGTAAAATCTAGGAGGGAGAGAAAAAAGCCAAAGATATATCCAAGGTTTCTAGTTACGGAACTAGCCATTCACTGATTTGATAAAAATTAAGAAACATGTATACAGGGGTTGGGGATTGTGGGAAAAGTTAAGTAGGCAGTTGGATTGTATCATTGCCTCATTTCACCTGTTATCCTCTCAGGCAAGGTTTACTGACCCCATTCGCCGTGAGTAGGCTATTCCGCCTGTTACATACTACAGTTACTTAAGCTTTGTTCTGAATCAGCATTTGTGATTCATTGTTATTCTTCCTCTCACCTCTACCACTGGGCTGTTGGCTTCATAAGGCAGGACATGGAGATCTTGTTCACTGTTTTACTCCCAGCATAAGCACAGTGCTGGGGACAGATTAGGTGTTCAGCAAATATTTGTTCAACATATAAATACACTAATTCTAATTTCTTCTTTCCATCCTTTCTATTTCAAAGTGCTTGGTCATTAACTAACACCCATTCTGCCAGACAGGAAACCACAGTTCTGTTGCAGCCAGGAGTTCCTGCAATGTTAAAATTAAAAAAAAATAATAACAAAACACCTACAAGATGAAACAAAAATATGCCAGAATAATCCTGAATAATCTAGAAAAGAACCTGTAACAAACATAGATACTCTTTTACCAAGAATTATTATAAAATTCCAAGAATGGTAGGAAAGAAGAAAACCTAATATGAGTTTATTCTAAATCAACCAGATTTTTTCATAAACAAATGCAAATATTTATTTGGGAAGCTTTCTTCTTTATATTCACATACTGATCCTCATATTTCACATTCAGTTTGATTAAATATTGATTGTGTACCTGCTATAAACTTGAGACTGCTAGCTCTGAAAATAAGGTCCTATATGCAAAAAGATACTATAAATTCATTATAGTTATTATGCAGTGTCCTAACGGCAGTGAACAGAAGAATTCAAAGAGACCTGTAGGAGCAGTTAGACGGGCTACCTAATTTCACCTGAGAAGGCTGCCTGGAGTTATTATTAGGGGTGAAAGGAGACAATGATGGCAAAAGAAGGCCATTGCTAGTCGGAGGGGCAAACAGGGAAGAGAGGTGGGTTTAACAAACAGCATATATTGGACCAGAGAACTACTTATTTGAATAGGCAGGAAGTGGCAGAAGATGAGGTTGGAGAGGTAGGCAGGAGCCAGGTCTAGGATGGCATCGTATGACTAACTGGGTGACAAATCTGATTGTATTCTGGAGGCAACCAATAGCCTGTGAAGCTTCATGAGCTGGAAAGTGAACTGGTCACTCCTATCCTCTCACTTGTGATAAGAGACTGTACCTGCTAAGGAAGTATAAGGTAGGAGCTGAGAGCTATAACTCTAAAGCCAGCCAGCTTGGACTTGACTTTGAGCTTTGTTAGCTAAGTGACCTTAGGTAAGCTACTTAATCCCTCTGTAAAGAAATAATGTTAGAATCTTACTCTTCTTTACGGAGTGACAATAATGATTAAATGAGTGAATATATTCACTCACAACAGTAGAGTACTAGGAAGAGATGCTATATAAGTGTTTGCTACTAATAGTATTATTATTATTTGCCAATCAAATAAAAATGTGAAAGACTTCTTTTGACCTTATCAAGGGTTTTCAGCAGCACTGTGTCCATAAGTGAGGGACCTAGGTTTTCTCTAATGCCATTGTCATTTGCATGGCCTAATGAGTAAAAAATCTTGGTAATGGAAAGGATTACTAAAAGAACACCTCAGACTCTCCAGGATCTCAAATGATAGAATCTCTACGTGCAGTTGGTACTTTTCTATAGAAAGAATTTAGGATTATTTTTGTTGGAAAATCCACAGGATAAAGTTCTGTTCAGCGAATTATACCTTTAATATCTTGTTTTCCCATAGCACATATTAAAAATTTTTGAAGTCTGATAGATACGTTAGTGTTTACTTTTTATAGGGAATATTCCTTAGATGCAGGAATTATTATTATTTTTTAAATTCTGTGTATCTCAGAGCCTAGCACAGTGCTGGTGTATGATGGGCAAATTATAAATAATCATCAAATAAACAAGTGTTCCCAAGCTTGGAAAGCAAGGACCTTGGATGAAACAACTAGTATTTATTTAAAAACTAGTATTTATCAAACTACTAGTTACTAGTTCTAATTATGACACAACTGTATGTCACTTTCTATATGGTATATACAATTTAAGTGCTATTTTAATTTGAATTGTCCCTTTGTTCTGTTTATTATATTTCCCTTTCTATTAAAAATTCTTAGCTATAACATCTTTGAAAAGCTCATAGTCATTTTCCATGAATGTCCATGAGTTTTATTGTAAATACTTTTTAAAAAGTTAATTGCAGCCTCTAATAAAATATGATTAACAGAAATGATGTATTCAAGTGATTTAGACAAAGCTCTCAGTAAGTGACAGTTCTGATTATTATTTAATAGACAAAATCCTGTTGTCCCCCAAAATGAGAAAGAATACATGTCTATTAAATGTCTTTTTCAATGGCAAATCTACTTGTCCCAAAGTGAACATTTTGTAATCTGTACCATTTGTTTTACAGCAAGCTGGGATTGTTCCAAAGTCCACCAAGTGAATACATTTTTAGTGACAATCAGATTTACTTGTATATTTTTTAAAATTCTATAATTTTTGAAATATACTAACAAAATGGCCTTGAATAATAAATAATTAGAAAGAAGTAAATTCATTGGCTTGTATTCTTCCCAGTGTCTCTCTTCTTCTCATCTTTGTATCAGCAACGGCTTTAACCAAATGCCTTTCACATAGCAGGTATCAACTTCTATTTTTAACTTGATTTTATTGTTAATAAAATGCTTAACTCCATCTTGCTCCCAAGATGTGTCCGGTGTCTTAACTTTATTATATTACGTGTAAAAACTATTTGTAAGTTTAGTTTTTTTAACACTAAACTTCTAGTATTCTACACATACAGATGACTCTGAACATTAAATGAATAAAATATTGACCCACCCAGATATCTTTTCCTTGTTTCTTTTTATTTGGTTTCACTCCTTTGAAAACCCTCTTTAACAAGACTCCTTTAAATTTATTTTATTATTTTACTTCAACCACTCAAATTGCTCTAACTTTAAATCAAAATTAATTTGAAAAATAGGTTTTCTGATTCATCACATTCATAATGGCAACACAACTCAAAATAATAACAATACTAGCAAAATTTGAGTTGCTGAGCACCTATTCTGTGAGGAGCATGCATCTAAGCACATTTCATTTATTTCAATCTGAACAATAACCCTGCAAAGTTTTATTTTTATTGACATTCCCTCTATTATATCTGTAGTTTACATATGAAGAAACGAGGGTTCAGGGAGATCAGTTGAATTGCTCAAAGTCATAGAACTAGACCTTACTGAAGCCAGGATTGTACCCCTGGAGTTCTTGGTTCAATCTTTGATAACCGTATACTTTTTATAACACTGCTATTCCAATTTTCAAATCTGTTCATGCCCCAATTTTATTGTTTTTTTTTTCTTTCATATTGTGGGTATGGTTGGGAACACAATCAACGTATCCTTGAGCTGAATTAAACAAACTGACAGCCACTGTGGTGTTACTTTGCTTGCAATGGCTGTTATTCTAAGGAAAACCACCTCTATGAGTGAATAGAAAAGTGAATGATTATTTCAGTTAAAACAAAATTGCTACGTTTTATTTGTTCATTTTTCCTTATTAGATAAATTAGCAATAACCTTATCTAACTGAAATGGTGAAATTATAAATGTGATCCAATTTCATCTTGAATTTGAAACAATTTTCTAGGGGTGAGGTAAATTTCACTTGCAATTTCCTAGACCTGACAGAAAAAAAAAAAAAAAAAAGGAAAAGAAGTTTTCTTACTTTCCTCTAGTTGTTTCGAAACTTGATTTTTGGTAGTCAGTTCTTCGGCTGGGACTGCTGTCACCCCTGCTGAGGTATGTTTCCCGTGGGCCTCGACTTCCCGCGCCTCCGTTGCCTCCAACGCCTCCAACTGTGTTTAGAGAAGTTGCTTGTTCATTTGACTTTCTGGCAAAGCTCTGAAGGAATTCCAGTGTAGAATTGGAAAGGATCGCTGATTCTGCTCCAGGATTAAACTTGATGCTAGATTTGGTTGGGAGGGTAAGATTTCGGAACTTGACCACTCCTTCTGCTTTCTCTGTGGATGTGAGACTTTGGCTTCTCACACCCTCAGCAGGTGCACTTGTCTCTGAGGGAGGCAGTGTTGATTTAAGAAGACTCTCTTCAGAAATTCTTGCCTCTGGAGTTGTAACTATCTCTGCTGACATGACCTGAGTGGTTGGCAGTATTTGCAAACTTTGTATTTTATTTGGAGGAACTGAAGCAGAGGTCATAGTCTTCTGGGAGTTTCCATCCTCAGGTATAGTCCAAGAATGCTTACTGTTGTTAAGCCCAATGCCCCCACTCCATAAACTAGAAA
The DNA here is from genome assembly GCA_963573385.1 of Cacajao melanocephalus. Lineage (NCBI taxonomy): Eukaryota > Metazoa > Chordata > Mammalia > Primates > Pitheciidae > Cacajao > Cacajao melanocephalus. The sequence continues at coordinate 42,383 of CAUYLG010042947.1, forward strand.
GCAAGACAAATAATCTTGCCCCCTTCATCTCAGTAGTTTGAAGCAAGGAAGCTCATGTGAAATTTGGGGATGAAGTCCTTGTGGCCTTTTTGAGAGCTGCTTCCACACTGAACCTGCCAAGACCAAGCTTTGCCAATTTGAGATGTGTAGAGGAAACAGGTTTCTGTGTTTTGTAGTGGACTCAGGAAGTTCAATTTCCTGCTTCTGAAGGGTTTTTGTGATCTGTGACCTCTAGTGGGATGGCTCTATGGCAGTGCTGAAGGATCTCTGACAAAGCTAAGGGTAAATGGGAAAACACAGGCAATTATTATCATAAATCTATGAGAAAAACATGAAGTAACTTTCTTTTCCTGAGCACACCCATGTTTCATGTTTCACTGATTTCAAAGAGAAATTTCAGTTTGACGATGGAGAGTGTACAATTTTGTTTATACAGGCTGATACAGGAGTTTAACATTTTGTTCTACTACATAAAGACACTGAGAATAAGATTTTTGATACTTCTTATCTGCTATGCTCTATCCAAAGAGCTACATTTTGTTCAAGTGCATATGCATGTGCATACACATAATCAAAAGCTTGTTTACAGTGTCTCTATTCTTTCACACAGCATATATACCCTAAATTATAAAATATCTCTCCATCTATTTATCTATCTACATATCTACATATATATCTCCCTATTTTTATAAATACACTTCAGCTGTGTTATTACTTTACCAGGAGCTCACTTTAAATTTTGCTCCTGGAACTTCTACCAGAGATATCCACTAATGGAATAAATAATCAGAATTTTACTCCCAATATTTTCCAATCCTGATTGTCTAGTGGTTGGGGGTAATCAATATTTTACTAGTAAGGGATAGATAAAGAAAAAGTGGAGTCACATAAAAATAAATTAAAATGGGATCATATAGAATGCTCTTATATTTTTACTCTAGGACAATATTATACTAGTTGTAAGTAGCAGATAACTATATTTATAGAAGAGTTTTCTATGGTTTTCTTTTCTGGTAGAGATGCTTCATGAGATTTACGATTTAATTCCTCCAGCAAATCTCTGATCCTCAGACTTCAATTAACCTCTCTCATCTATAAAATTTCATAGCAGACTGTTTAGATGTATAAACCAAATTATAATAGTCCATTCATTCACTAATTCATTTATTTGTGTATTCATGCATTCAGTAGTTACCTAACCACTCATTCTGTGCAAAGTACTCTCTTATGTGAATGTGCTAGGACCATAAAGAAAAGCAAAAATACTCTTTGCTGTCAATTTGCTAATTGTTATGTTATTTGAAAGCTAGATCCATGTGTAACCAATCTTTCTGTCAACTTCTGGGCCGGGCATTAAGCTCTTGCTAAATATTCAGTGACTAATTATTAAACTATTATTAGATTTTATTATTTTATTAGATTATTAAATTCCTTCTTTCAAAATTAGAGAATTGGAAATCTAATGCCTGTTTGGTTATGTTTTATTGTAGATATTTTCTCTAGTCCTTATTCCTTGACACAGTGTACCAGGATTTGAAATAACACCTAATTCTTCCCTGAGCTATAACTACTTGAGCTTAATACTTTTTTCTTCCCTCAATCTTTGCCATTTATTTCCATAAGTGTACTGTTGACCTATTAGAGAGTTTATAATGTGGGGTTATTTAAACTAAGACATTAATCAGCAACCCCAATTGACTTTGATATGGAGTACAAAGCATCTGTTTCGCAGATATACCACAGAACAATCCACAAACGCTGCCTTAGTACGAGAGCAAAACAGTCCCACACAGACAATCCAGGAAGCAATTAGTTAATAAAAAGAGCTATGAAACTGCACAACTCCAATACAAATATGGTTTTCAGTACAAAGAAAAAGGCATTACAGTGTCTTTACCTGGAAAAGACAGAAGAAACTAGCTTTGGCTTATAGAAGAGCAGTAATTTCATAAAAGTTAGGAAAAACATTCCTATTTATATGTGATTTTACAGCAGTTTGCCTAGATTTAGTAAAAACAGAGGAACAGAGTGTCTTGAAAATTTATAAAACTACCAGAATAATGACATTTATTGATTTTTTTTTTCTTCTACAGTTTGAAAGTCTGTTCAAACCTGGTCTGGCAAGTGAACTTTAGTGGTAAAAGGTCACCCATTGGATCTATAACTGACAACAAATAGTTATCCAATGATAACAAAAACTAAACAAAGCAAAGCAATTCATTTTACCTCTTATAAGGTATTGACCAATAATGACTTTTGCTCATACCCATCCTAGCTTACAAGTGACCCTGTGATCAAAAGGCTAAAGGTTCTGTATCTCACTATTGATCTACTAATTGCGCTTTCACTCCCCAGAGAATCCCAAGCTCATTTAGTGATTTTGGGTGTATGGATCAACCCACAATTAGAGATATAAAATACTCCAGAAACTGTCAGAGGCTTAATCTCAAATTCTGCTGTCTGAGAATAATTAATACTCATCAAATAACAAGAAAAATAATATTGCTGAGATGACTGGCTGAAGAGTACTCAGTTCATTTATACCTCTAGATACACTAAATAATATTGCTGGATTAAATGATACCATCAGTTTTGTATACCTGGACCCTGTCATTTTACTATACTTCCCATTTCCCACTTGGTTGTTTATAATAAATTATGTTTTACCATCTCACCATTTGTTCACTATGAATATTTTATAAGATTAAAAATAATGAAATTTATTATATTATGTACTATCAGGAGATTTTTCTGTCATTTTTCATTGTATCATAAACATAGGATTCACTTTATACTGAAAAATGGGTTATCTGTAGATGATGAGATAATGGATTTGGTTTTTTTCTCCCTTATAATCCATATGAATTAATTTTTTCACCACAAGAAAAAAACAACAACAAAAAAAGATTTATTAAGTTGAAAGACAAATGTGAGTTAAAAGAGAATCTTAGATTGAGGATTTCACTGTAGATGGTGCTGTGTATTATTCAAAGCATTTTTATAGCTGCAAGAATTATTATTCTTTGTAAAATGTTGGGAGTATGGGCTAACTTCTGCCAGATTAATAGGATTTTTCAGCAGCCATTTTCTTTATTTTTCACATGAGAAATCCCTATTTTCTTAAAATAGTTTAAAACATCCCAAATAAGATTTCGTTATAGCCTTCCTCCATAAAACGTACCTGTCAAAAATAATTAAAGAAAACACATTTTTAAGCTTTTCAATTTAACGTTGTTTGAAAAATATTGAAAACCTGTTAAATTTACATGTGGCCAAAGGGAGTTATCAACATATAGCAAAAGGGCTGGAGAAGAAAGGAAACTGATATCTGCTTGATTTTGATTATTTGATGTGCTAAGTAAGTTAAATTTGGCATATTATTTAATTCTTACAAAGAATTAAGGTAAGTATTCTATTCTCATTGTATTCATGAGAAGTTAAACTTAAAGACGCTAAATAACTTCCTAAGGTAACACATTAGTACTTGATGGAACAGGTGCAATTCTGATTCAATAGGCATTCAATAAATATTTGTTGAATCAATGAATGGATGAGCTATGAACATACTCCTATGTATAGCAATAACGCATGGGTTGAGGAGGGCTCTATTTCACATTCTTATAGCCACACAAAAGAAAAAAAAGTAATCTAAATAAATATAATGAACTTCTTCCAGGATCACAACTTCAAAAGTCTTCTGAAATACCCTTTCAGAATTGCCTCCTGTAAGTTGCTCCTAAAGAAAATTCAGAAAGCCCATTGTTTCTACATTATCTATTCTCAAAATATATATGAGAAGGTTTATTTTGAAACCATCACAGCCACATTAGAATAATAAACCTAAGAGCTGTAGAATAAAAGACTAAGACTCTTGTTAAGACTAAGACAAAGAGCTGTAGATGCTAGAAAAATCTATGTAAGATAAGCAAATAAATTGAAAGTAAGAAAATTTAGGTTTGAGTCGGCTGGCAAATAAAGGAAGATGGACAATTAATTAATTATATAATTCTTAATATTAAGTGAGAGAAAAATATTAGTTTATCAGGAAAAAAACAACATATTTTGTCCTAATATTAACATTTTAACTTTATAATTAAGAACACAAAGAACATACTGATAAAGATGACCAAATGCTCCCATAAGAAAATGAATGTATAAATAGTTCACAGAACCACGCTATTGCTGATTTTATATTTCCCATTTAAGTAGAACAGTACCCTTGAAATGAAAGAGTTCAAAACTCATTTTTTGATCATTTTAGAAATAATGATATTTTCATTTTCTTAATGGAAAGTTGTATCTGGTTATCAAGTGATTATCATTAGTACTTCCGCTTCTCAAAATATGGAATAGACATATTTCCTTATTCTTTCTGCTAAGTACATCTGAAAATCACGGATATTATATATAGAACAAATATAAGAAGACTCTGAAGAGTGGAGAAAAGAAGGCAGAATGGCTAGGTGACCCAAGGAACAATGAAACATTGAGTTCCCAAGTTTTCTTTTGCCTCATTTCTGGATACTGGGGGATTTGGCAAACTAGGAACACCAATGGGCACGAACAATAAAAGCTCTCTTTAGGCCAAGGATTAGAAAATTGTCAGCCTGGAGAGACATGAAACTTTTCAGAAAATAACGACTCTACTCCCACCATACACCACAGACAAAAAAGAAAATCAAAACAAAAGAGCCCACCCTTGCCAGCAAAGCCTGAAGGGAGAATTAAATTTCCACCTCATGAGGTGGTAACAAGGTGTCCCAATCCTCATTCTCCTGCTGGGGTAGCATCAGAGAAGGTCAACAGAAGAGCCAGAAATGTCTTCATCAAGAAGCCTGGCCTTAGTACACTGCCATAGCTCTCCAAAGGCTCGGTGAGGGAAAGATATGGAAATCAATAGCTTTGAGGCACAGCAGGACTTCACTGAGTATGCTTTGGAGAAAAGGTCCTCCAAAGACTAGAGATAAGGTAAGAGGTTGGAAAGATGTCTTCCAAGGTATAGAAATCACGGGTGGGTCTGGAAAGAAATGAGAACACATGAGAAATGTTTAAAAAATAATTTTTCATTGTAAAGTAGAAGAAGATCTTTCACAGTGGTTTAATCACTTTCTCTTCACCCCATTGGTGAGGGAGGAATTCCCACCCTAGGGTTATAGGAATGGTTGAACACATGACGTCCAGTGATGACTTGATGAGATTGGCAGCAGTTTATACATAAACTGAAGCCCTGGGGAAGAGGACACAGCACACCACGCAGGGCCACACTGATGCTGCACTCGGGAACAGAGAGAGCGATCAACTGTGCTAGAAGGCAGACTTTGTAATATCAAGAGTGTGCGGTGTCCCCTGGCTCCCACAGGAGGATGTGACTGGCTTGTTTGAATAATTCTGTGGGTTGGCAGGGAACTGAAACCCAGTACTCAGGGATAAGCAGGAACTGTGCCTGGTCCCCTTGATAAAATAGTGGGTGTTGGGCTGGGAGCTTATCCACAAGAGCAGAGTGGGGAAGGGAACTTGTGGGTTAAGGCCGTTGATGTCCTATGGTTTGAGATGTCAAGACGGCTCATAATTCTGTGTCTTAAATTTAGGCCTCATATTACACACAGTTCAGAGACAATACAGTTCTCTGTGTTGTCAAGGATAACGAGCTCTCCAGAGCTTTGCCTGTGCTCAGATCTCAAACTTAGTTGAAAGAAGAATCCTTATTATGTCTTCAAAGTATTTTAAGAACATGATGAGTTAAAACTTAATGCTATAACAATTTTGGTTTATATTAGACCTAGCTCAGTTACAAACTGGGGTAATTCAGCTCCTACACTAAAGGGCTGACAGGATAAAAATATTCTTCTGTGAGATAAATATTATTTATTATAGCCTTTATTCTTTTATGCATAATGGCTCATATAATAAAACAGTTGTTAGACAAATGAAAAAATAAGAAAATGTAATTCATGGTAAAGAGAGAAACTCTGAAAAAAAATCCAGAAAACACCAAGATATTGAAAGTACAAGAGAGAATTTCAAATAACTATGGTAGAATGTGATATTGAAGGTGGGTGGGCAACATGTCCAAACAGAAAGGGAATTTCAGCAGAGATAAAAATTATTTTTTTTAAAGTTGAATCAAAATGCCAGAAATAAGACATATCAAAAATGGAGAAGTCATTTGATAAGCTTAACACTGGAAATATCAAAGAAAATAAGCAGTTAACTTAAAGGTAGGTCAAAAGAAATTCTAAAAACTGAAACACAAAAAAGATGAATATGTGAACAAATTGAACAGTGTCTGAGATCTGTGGAACAATTTCATATGGTTTAGAATACCTATAAATCTAGGAAGTAAAGGAGAAAAAGAGAGAGAAAATAGAAAAAAGGATAATTTTTTAAAGACCATAGGTAAGAATTTTCCAAAATTAATGAGACACAATTGATGAGCTGTTAGGGGAAAAAAAAAAGCCATATCACATAAAGGGGAACATAATTATAGCTGATTTTTCATTAAGTCAAATAGATGAGAGAGAGCAATAGAATTACATCTTTAACGTGCTCAAAGGAAAAAAATAACTTGTCAATTTATAATTCTATACCTTCTAAAAATATCCTTCAAAAGTAAAGAGTAAATAAAGACACCTTTAGTAGGTAAAACCTGAAAGAATTTGATTTCAGAAGACCCACACTATAAGGTATACTAAAGAAACCCTTCAAGCTAAAGAGAAACTCTACAAAAATGGAGCTACATTGGCAGGAAGGAATGGAGAGCGTCAGAAAAGTTATATATATAGCTAAACAGAAATTGATATTATCTTTATTATAGATAAAAAAGGTAGATAATTGATATTATGTTTATTATAGATTCAAAAAAGATGAATATGTGAACAAAATGAATAGCGTCTGAGATCTGCAGAATAATTTCATATGGTTCAACATACCTATACTTGGAGGAAATATAGAAGAAGAGAGAGAGCATTATAATTTCATATGTAGTGAAATGATAATGAATTATTATTTTTTTAATTTGTCGAGATAAAAATCACAGCAATGTATGGTGGTATTGATAGCATTTGTAGTTAAAATTCAAGACAGAGGAACACAAACAGCCTGCAGGTGTGTAAATGGAATTATGCAGTTAAAAGGAGATTCTGATATTATTGTGAAAAGTAAAATGTTATCTGAAAATATACTAGAATAAATTTAAATGCATATTTTAATGGTTAGAACAAAAATATGTTTAAAAGTCAATGTAGGATTACAATGGCATATTTAGAAAGTACTCAATTCATATAAAAAGGGCAAGAGAGGACAAAAGGAGACTCAGTTAATCAAGAACACACAATACTGAGTACAAATACACTTAGTAGTGTTTCAAAATACATAAAGCTAAAATCACTGTCAATTTGTGGATTTATTTTTGGGTTCTCTATTCTGTTCCATCAGTCTATGGGTCTGTTTTTATGCCAGCACCATCCTATTTTGGTTACTATAGCTCTGTAGTATAATCTGAAGTCAGGTAATATGATTCTTCCAATTTTGTTCTTTCTGCTTAGAATTGCTTTGGCTATTCTGTATTTTTTGTGGTTTCATATCAATTTTAGATTTTTTTTTCTATTTCTGGAAGAATGCCATTTGTATCTTGACAGGGATTATATTAAATCTGTAGATTTCTTTGGGTAGTGTGGACATTTTAACAATATTGATTCTTTGAATTCATTAACATGAGATATCTTCCCATTTTTGTGTCATCTTCAATTGCTTTTATCAATAATTTTTGGCAAAGGTTCCAAAATCATACACATGTTTTCTCTTATTTGTGGGAGCTAAAAAATTTGATCTCATGGAGGTAGAGAGTAGAATTTTGGTTACCACAGGCTAGGAAGGATAGTGATGAGTGGGGTATAAAGAAAGGTTTGTTATTGGGGACAAAATACAGTTAGATAGCAGAAATAAGATCTAGGGTTCAGCAGCACAATAGGGTGACTATAGTTCACAATAGTTTATTGCATATTTCAAAATAGCTAGAGAAGTGGATATGAAATGTTTATAACACAAAGAAATGATAAACATTTCAGGTGATAGATATCCTAATTAGCTTGATTGGATAATTAAACATTGTATGCTTGTATCAAAATATCACATGTATCCCATAAATATGTTCAATTAAGTAGCCATAAAAATAAAAAATAAGAAATAAAAAATAAAAATCATGAAACCAAAATAGAATTAAAGGGAGAAATGGATAAATCTATTATCATAGTCAGAGATATTAACATCCTTCCTTTAGTAGACAGGTATACACAGAATCAGTAGTGATGTAGAAGATTTGAACAAAATTATTAACCAATCAGACCTAATTGATATTTATAGAACATCCAACAACTACAGATCACATACTTTTTAAATGTACATAGACCCATCATTGATATAAAATATGTTTTGAGTCATGAACTATTTCTCAGTAAGTTTCAAAGTATAAAAATCGTAAAGAGAATATTCTATAAATGCAGAAGTAGAAAGTTACAAATAAATAAAAGTAAGCTGTTAAAAAAACCCCAAATATTTTAAATGAAACAACATACTTCTAAATAATCCTCAGTCAAAGCAGTAGTAAAAGGAGTGTTTTAAATATGTGTAACTGAATAATCAAAACATATCAAATTTTGTGCAATTTTATCACTTGAAATACCTATATTAAAAAAGAAGAAACAGTCTGGGCATGGTGACTCATGCCTGTAATCCTAGCACTTCGGGAATCTGAGGCAGATGAATTGCCTGAGCTCAAGAATTTGAGACCAGTCTGGACCACAATGTGGCAAAATCCTGTCTCTACAAAAATACAAAAAAAAAAAAAAAAAAAAAAATTAGCCAGGCATGGTGGCATGCACCTGTAGTCCCAGCTACTCGGGAGGTTGAGGCATGAGAATTGCTTGAACCCAAGAGGTGGAGATTGCAGTGAGCCAAGATTGTGCTACTGCACTCCAGCTTGGGCAACAGAGCAAGACTCTGCCAAAAAAAAAAAAAAAAGAAGAAGAAGAAAGGAATGAAATTATTGAATTATTGGGGTATGCTTCCATTTTAAGTAATAGATAAAAGAGATCAAAATTATCCCAAAGTTAGTAGAAGGAGGAGATAGCAGAAATAATAGTAGAAATTAATGAAACAGGAAACAGGCAAAGAAGAGAGAAAACTAATTTTCGAAGTGTTTTTTTGTAAAAATTAATATAATGAATCGAACAAATCAATAAAAATAAGCAAGAAGAGATTATAAATGTTCAAAAATAAAAGTAGAGACATTACAAAGAGCCCACACACATTGCAAGAATAGTAAGGACACATTATGAACAATTTATGACAATATATCTGGCAACTTAGATGAAAATATTTCTTTAAAAAACAATAAAACTGGTAGAAAGAGATATTTAGAAAACTAAAAATCTCCATTCATAATAAAAACTTTCCCACAAGTAAAGCTCCAGGTCCAAATGGCTTTGCTAGTAAATTCTATTAAACATTTGAAGAAGAAACAATACAAATCTTCATAAATTCTTTTCAAAAATAGAAAAGAAGATACCACATCCCAACCCCATTTATGAGCTCATAAAAACCTAATACTAAATATTACAAAAAATATTTCAAGGAAAACAAAACTTCAGACCAATATATTTTATTGACATAAATGGAAAAGTGTTAAAGCAAATGATAGCACTATGTAAAAAACTAATATATCATACCTTCTATTACTAGTATGTAGATAGTTTCAATATGAGCTAGTGTTTAATTTTGTCAAATGTTTTTACAGTATCTATATACATATACATACATATTTCCACAGGGATAATTCAAATAAATCCACAGGGATTATACAAAGAAGTTAAAGTTGATTTACATTCAGAAGTCAGGCAATGTTATTTGCCATATTAGAATGAATGGAGGAAAGAGAGAAAGAGAGACAGAGACAGAGACAGAGAAAGAGAATAAGGAAGAAAGGAAGGAAGGAAAGAAGGAAGGAAGGAAGGAAGGAAGGAAGGAAGGAAGGAAGGAAGGAAGGGAGGGAGGGAGGGAGGGAGGGAGGGAAAAGTAGGTATATACATCTAAATACTGTAAAAACATTTGACAAAATTAAACACTAGTTCATATTGAAATCTATCTGCATACTACTAATAGAAGGCATCTACAATCTATAGCTAACATCTTTATTAATTATGAAACTTCAAATGCTTTTTCCATAATATAAAAAGAAAAAACAAAAATATTTGCTCTCACAACTTCTGTTCACGATTGCATTGAAAATCCTAGCTCATGCAATAAGAAATAAAAGAATTTAGAAGCAGGATGACTGGAAAGGAAAATGTAAAGTGCTATTTTATCTATAAATGTCTTGCCTGTGTACATAAAAATTCTATGTAATCCTTAAAGATTTTAAAGCAGGGTGTAGTGGTACACTCCTGTAGTCCCAGATACTCAGGAGGCTGAGGCTGGAGGATCATTTGAGCCCAGGAGTTCTAGGCTGTACTTCTCTGATTGTACCTGTGAATAGCCAGGGCATGCCACCTTTGACAACATATCAAGACCTGTTTCTATAAAAAGGAAAGAAAAGAAAAAGAATTCACAATTAGTAAATTTAGGCAAGTTCACGAGAAAGGATTAATATACATAAATTGGTCATGGTTCATATGCTAGCCACAAGCAATGGGAATAGGAATTTATTAAAGTTCCATTTATAGCAGCATCAAAAACCCATCAAAATCTTGGAATAAACAAAATTTTGCAAGATTTTTGCAATGAAAACAAGATATTGCCAAAAATTTTTTGAGACCCCCTAATAAGTGAATATGCCAAGTTCAAGGACTGGAAAACTTGATATTTTTAAAAAGTCCATCCTTCTCAAGTTTATTTATACCTTCAATGCAGTACTAATTAATCTTAGCAGATTTTTGTTGATGAAATTTATAAGCAATGCTAAAATTAATAAGAAAATATATTAGATCTAAAAACTCAAACAATTTTCCAAAAAAATTAGATAGTTAATACAACCTGATGTCAAGACTTACTCTACAATAAGCAAAATAGTATAATATTGGTATAAAAATAGAAAAATAGAGCACTAGAACAAAATAGAGAGTACAAAAATCAATCTATCCCAATTTGGAAAAAGGTACCAAGTCCATTCAGTAGTAAAATATCTTATTAAATAATGATACTAGAACAAATAAATACACGAATTTAAAAAAATGAACCTTTACCTCAATCCCACTCCAAATCCAAAAATTAATTTGAGATTGTTCATAGACTTAAATATAAACATAAAAACACACACCTTCCAGATGAAAGTATAAGGAAATGTCTTCATGGTCTTGGTATAGAGAAAGATGGATTCGATAGTTACAGAAAACATAAACCATTTAAAGATAGTTGAAACATTGCATCACCTCAAAATTTAAAACTTTTAGCTCATCAAAGGACGTAGTTGAAAACAAATTGGTAAGCCACATCTTGGAGGAAAATAATAGAAATTTAGATATTTGAACAAATTACTCCATCCAGAATATAAAATGAATTCATATAAATAAAGAATGAAAAGATAAGCAATCCAATTAATAAATTGTCAAGAGCCCTGAACAGACACATCACAAAGGAAGATACACAAGTGGCTAAGAGACATGTGAAAAGATGTCCCAGCATCTTTAGTGATCAGTGCAAATCAAAGCAATTAATACTATACTGAGATACCATTTCACATCCATTAAAAAGACCTAAAATTTAAAAAGCCTCATAGCACCAAGTGTTGGATGGGAGTAGAGTGAAGCAATCAGAACTCATACATCTCAGGAAGAATAAAATTGTACCACCACTTTAGAGAATTGTGCAGCAATTATAAAGTAGAAAATTCAGGTCATCCATGATTCAAGAAGTTGCCAGAGGTACTTACACAAGGGAATAAAAAGTATGTCCATAAAAAGACTTGTTCAAGAATATTCGCAACTCCTCAAATATACGAGAATATCAAGAGAAGAACACATAGACAAAGAATGGAATATTCCACTCATACTATGAAATAATATTCTGCAGTGAAAATTAATGAACACTGATACATACAATAACAAGTATGAATGTCAAAATCAATATGATTACTGAGAGATTTGAGATGAAGAATAATACTTATGTTACAGTTATATTTATATAAAATTCAAGAGCAGGAAATACTAACTTACAATGATATAAATCAGAAAGAAGTTTCCTCTGGAAATGAAAATATTGATTGGAAAGGGACATGAAAAGTGTTTCTGGGATGAAAAAAATATTTTACATCTTGCTTTTGGTTTTAGATTCTGAGTAGATGCAATTGTCAAAGCTCATGAAACAGAACACTTAACAGCTGTGCATTTTATTGTATGTATATTACACATTAATTTTTTAAAGTGAATGAAAAGAATTTAATGAAAATGAAATAAAGAATGTTTGCCTCTTCCTATCGTTGTATTTGTCTTTCTTAAATCAAATATGCAATCTTTTGCTTACCAAATACAATACATATATATTCTTCTGGACAGCAGCAATTATCTACAGCACAGAGAGTCAACTTAAATTGAATTTAAATTTATCGAAGATGTAATATGCCTAGGACATGAAATGGAGGAAAAAATGCAGAGGGGCATTACAACTTCACTGTTAAAAGTGTTAGAGTAAAATTTAAGTTTTCTAAAACTAGGTCAGTAGATTTTCTATACTTTATTCTGTCTTCATAAATGTTCTTTTAAAAATGCAGACAAATTTAAAGCTTCAAAAATCATTTCTAATTTTATTAAAGGAAGAAAAAATGTTAAGAATTGTTCTTAAGATTGTATTTACATATTTACTGTTATTCAAAATAATATTGATGAAAATGTTTCTATATCAGGAAAATGGTTTAATAAAAAGACAGCAACAATAAAAACTCACAGGAAGTAGTTGAATAGCAATCCAAATTCTTTTTTTTACATGAAAAAAACCTACTTAAGGTAGTAAAATTAAGAGGCAATAACATCCCCCACTCCATATCACAGTAATTAAAGATGTATGGTCATTCTAGTGAATGTGATTGTGATACATCTACATCACCAAGACACTAAGGTAATCTTTCTGAAAGGGTTACTTAGCTTAAATTTAGAGAGATCCCCACTGTTGACAAACTTTCATTAGTAATAAAATTAAGGTACAACTAGATATTGGAAACAAGTGTTATAATCAAAGTGAAAATAAAAAATAGCCCAGAAAGCACTTTGCATTCATCTGAAATATTTTCAAGAGTAGTTAATGCATAAGTTGTTATGCTAGACTCCTTTATTAGTTGTATCATTACTGTTTGGTTCTGAAAGGCTAAACTATAAGTTTAAAGGTAGTGCAATCAAAGTGGATTCAGTGCACAACTTGCAACAATACATTAATGAATGGAAGCAGGTGTACAGTACTTAATTGGGTAAAAACATGAATCAATACTAGAGGAACCAATACCAGAGCTGTAGTAACAGTACCGACTAGAAAAGACATCTTCCATTCACCATGGGCACCTTTGACAAACACAAAACAGCTTTAATGAATATTAAATGATATTCTTTAATTAGTATCAAAATATTATTCTATCAGTCCTTCATTTACAAGAAAAAGAAAAGGCACATAATTCATTTACATCATTTATACACACATTAGAATTCATACAAAATGAGAACACCTGCTTTTACAGTTAGAAGAAATCATTTTTAACAAAACAAGTACATACAATATTAATTCTCAACTTTTGGAGATTTTGTATGTCATGACTAGAAAACAGCCACATTTTGTTGGTGTCCTTTAACGCCTCAGAATAAGCAGGTCCTAAATTTAAGAAATGTGTTACAAATGTATTTGTTTCAAATTTACAAATGTAGTTTGAGTTTTTAAGTATGTATGCACCAGATTGTGATTTAAACTTAGCTAGATGCTAGCATATGCCCCAATAAAATTAAGAAGTTGCCTCTACTGGCAGTTAATTTGTTGCTTAGCTTATTCTATACAAACTATGTTATAATTGGTTAAACTAAGGAAACAGTAAAGAAATTAGCCACTGAAAAAGTTCCAGAGAATACAGGCAAAGGAATTCTGTGGATTTGCATTAAAGGAGCCAACAAATGCCTCACCATTAATTTATCAATCTTCTGTTCCCAAATCCAAATAGATATTACATATATCTACATTATGAAAGCGCATAGTTTTTCTCATATTTTTATGGAATTCTCCCCTCCCATCCCTTTAGTATTTGTTTTAGAGTTACAAGCAGTGCAGAGTAGAAAGAACTATTAGGATTGAGCCTGAGACTATTTTTTAACATCCCTGCTGTCAAGTACTGCTGGTGTGGTCTTAGACACCTCCCTTGATCTTGCCAAGCCTCAGTTCTCTCCTTTGTATTCTTCTTCCCATGATTACATGGATCACTGCCTAGGACTGTTCCATACAATTTAAAGCGATATATTGGTAAAAAGGAGAGATGTTATATCAAGAAACCAAAGCTACACTTTATCCATTTTTTTAAATTAAATTATTCCTGGCAACTTTCATTTAATACTTTATCAATTCTTAAATGTCTATTATGTTTTCTCTCCTCTTGTCATGATAAGGGACTACACTCACCGATCCTTGAATTTCTTTGATCTTCAAGGCAAAGTTATTCTTACTCTAAGCACCACAGAGCGTTCTATGTGACTCACCTTTTCTATAAATTCTCGTTGGACAGTTTACAAATTTTCTGAATTTTCTTATTCCAATAGAAGAGCAGATTAATGTTGATTTCCTTCTTTAGGTAATTATAGTAGGTAATCATTAACTCTTTGAGCACTGATTTTGTGCTAAGCACTCCGAGATTAAGTGGCATATAAGCTATAATATCTTTTTAAATTTTTCTAGCAATTTTGTGACATAACAACTCAGAATCCCCATTTTAACAAGCAGTCAAGTAACCGCCCAAGATAGGGCAGCTGAGAGGGGACAGAACTGCCATTTAAACACAGATCCTTTTGCTTTAGGGCTTAAACTCAACCTTTTCCCCCCATCTTAACTTGATTTCACGTTTTAATTTAGATTCTTAGAGATTGTGTTGATACAAAGAACTCAATTTTTGCTACATTAGAAAACATGGAAACAGCTAAACCAGAGTTTGGTTTCAAAAGAAAAACAGGCAATTATATTTTTAAGCGCACCGACTGTCCTCCCCCAGGGTTTCTATACCCAGAGCAATCAGAATATATGTAAAATTAAAATCAGCAACATACCATGTCCAAAAGATTAACAGCAGGCTGTTGATTTAGTGGTGGATTCAGTCTGTCAATCAAAGTGCCATAAACAATAACATGCTAACAGTTTTCAACATGAATGCTTTGCTTCAGGCTATTTTCACATGTCTTGCTGAATTCTGCCAGATTTTCTCTCCACACCCTTATTGCATTCTAGGTGCCCATTTTAAAGGAAAGTTAATGCTTTTTTTTTTTTTAAGACAATATATGTTACACAAAGGACTAAACTATTAATACTTGAAATAGACCTGTAATCTCATTTGAAGCAACATTAACAAAGTTCTATCTTACAAAAATAAGCAAATATTAATTTTAAAAATTATCTAATTAAAAAAATTATCGGTGGCTCTTACCTTAATATTCTTTGCCCGTGGCTATAACCAAATGCTAACATCAGCAGAGGCAGAAACCTCTTGGTCTCTCAGTAGGCTGTCTCCAAATATTCACTTATTTTCAGAAGCAGAGAAAGGCAAGTTTAAAGAGGGCGGGGAGAAAACCCCCCTTACAATGGGCCTGCCATTATTCTCTCAGTGAATGCCTAGCAACAGAAGTCCAGGGACCTAGAAACTAAGATGCCTGAGGGCACTGACCCCCAGCCTGCCTCACGTCCTTTCAATGTAGCTAGGATCCTAGAGCTCTTACTAAAAAGTGTTATCCAACCTGAAGGTTTAGCTACCACCATGACTAAAGTGTTCAGAATAATATTACAGCTAAGATAATGTTCTCAAAAATATTGATGGTATTATATCTTCTTAATTAACAATACTTCAGCCAGTACTGAAAATAGGCCTAACAGATAAATCTTATATATTAAGATTTAGATGTTTATTCCACCAAGTTTAGAAACAAGACAAAAAAAATCAAGGAAGCCAGCTGGGGTAATCTCCTGCTCTAGCTTTTTAATTAACAAGATTATTGCAACCCTGGATTGCATTCCTGAGAGCATTTCATAGTCACCCACAACTCACTGATAAAATCTCCAAGACTTAGCTAAAGTATTTTATAATTTCTTGCACAGTTTCTTTAAGTGGATGGAAAATGAATTACTGGAGTCTCTATCAGAAGAAAACTTCAATCAGCTCTAGTGAGCTGAATCCCTTACACTTAAGAGTCCTTCTCTGTTGCAGCATTTGTCACATTTCTTCTCTTGAGTAACCAGACCCTCCTCTGCGAATTGGTGGTGGGGAGGGACTTGTGCTTTTGTTCATCTTTTTAATACCAAAGGTCCAATCTTGCACATGATAAGTCACTGATAAATGTCTTGAATTGAAGTGACTGCCTATTTGCTTTTGCAACTCAAAGTAGTGGAAGCTGTGACACAAGTTTTAGTTCTTCCCCACATGCATTTTGCTCTCTTATAGATTTTTCACTCTGATCAGCTAAGACTCCCCAACTAAGCACACTGTCCATTGTTTGAAAAACAGTCTTCAGGCTGTTCAGTGCTGAAAAAGTCTCCAGACTTTGCACATTCAAATCCTTCTGCCTGAACCCTTTTGAAAGGTGGAATTGCCATTCTATCTAAATTTCAGCTCGTTTAAAAATGTTATGCTTTTGAGAGACAAGAAAAGAAAAGACAGGGTCTATACAGAGGAAAGAAAAACTAGAACAAGATGTTCTTTTTTAAAGTGAAGCCAGCATTCCACTAGTTGTTTTGCTTTTATAAAATGAGTAGAACCATAGCATACTATCATAAATCTTTTATAAAGTAATACAAATTCTATCATAGAAATCTATGCAAGCGTGATTTACCAAGTTCATGAACAGCTGACCTCTATGTGGCCCTATCCATCCTATCTAGAGTCAGGGTGCATAACTTCTTAATTGCTTTATAAATACATTATCCCATCACAAGTAGACTAAATTAATAATGAGCTATAATTAAAAATATTTTTGCTTTGACTGTAATGTTTGATTAAACAAATGTTTAATCAGACATTACATTTTAAAATAAATTATGCTTAGGTGGATATATTTTCCCATAATTAAAAAAGGCAGATGTTTATAACAGTAATTATCCAGTAAAATAAAAATATAAAATGATATTTTATATTTTTAATATATTTTATATTTTTATTTATGTTGCTATCATTTCACAGCAACATAAAAACACGTCTGTAAATTCAACAGAGAGTACTGTGTGGGCATGAGGTGCAGTATCAGGCCTGACAAAATTGAGATCACACTGTGCAAATGATTAGAGTAAAATTAGTATCTTTACACAAATATTACAAAAAATATGAAAACAACAATGCATAATTTAACATGCAGTATATTATATGTATATAATATCTGTATAGAATTATATATACTATATATAGTATATATAAAGTATAAACATATTTACATAATATACATGTATAGCGTATAGAATATATGCATAATTTCATAATTTAGTGTATGTATAGTGTGAACGCATGTGTATGTATATATTTGCACACATTCTAAATAACGCCAATAAAATATAGTAAGAAATAAGCATTTTAAAGAACAAAAAATAATAAAGGGCTATGGAAGTTATTCAGAGGTTTATTTTCATTCATTCATCTTTACAAATGTGTGTGTGTGAGCGTGTGTGTGTGCGTGTACGCATGCATGCATAGAGAAAGAGAGAAAATCTCTGCTTGTAAAAGTAAGCTTCAGAAGGCAATAAATTTTGTCTTTTATCCCACAGTTGTATTTCTAGAAAGTAGCACATTTCTATGTTTTATAAATAACTGTTGAATGAATGCTAAAAGCAGTTCTCAATAACTAAGTAATGCCACATATTCTGAATCCTTTTTTTTTTTTTTTTTTTGAGACAGTTTTCCTCTTGTTGCCCAGGCTGAAGTTTAATGGCTAGATCTTGGCTCACTGCAGCCTCTACCTCCCGGGTTCAAGAAATTATCCTGCCTCTGCCTCCCAAGTAGCTGGGATTTCAGGTGCCCAACACCATGCCCAGCTATTTTTTTTTTTTTTTAATTTTTAGTAGATACGGGGTTTTGTCATGTTGCCCAAGCTGGTCTTGAACTCCTGGCTTCAGGTGATCTGCCCACCTCTGCCTCCCAAAGTGCTGGAATTACAGGTGTGAGTCACTGCACCTGGTTTTATTCTGAAGCCTTTTTAATCTCAGTATTACTTTTTCTTCTGCAGCCAGGGGTAATCTATGGAAAATGTACATCAGATTGTGTACGCTCCTATGTTTGTTAAACCTTTATCTTCCCATTGTGCCTAAAACATTGCTCAGATTATCAGGCACGAAGTGGTCTTACCACTACAATTGCATCTCACACCCATTCTTTGCTTTGCCTACTATGTCCCAGCCACACGGGCATTCTTCAGTTCTCGAACTTGTCACTTAGTAATTGAACATTTTCTGCTCCCTGCCTAGAAATCTATCTTCCCTTCTCCCCATGGCACCTTCCTTTTCATGGTTAATCCTAAGCTTATATAAGTCCCTTTTCCCTATTAGTATCCTTTGTAATTCACTTGGGGTGGCTGGCAAAATATCACAGAAAATATTTAGGGAAAGTTATAGATTATAGTCTCAAACCTTTTGGAAAGCCGAAAGGTTTTGTTGGCGCAGGCTAAAGGCAGCCGGCCGGTCCATTAAGTTAGGGAGACGACAGGAACGAGGCTTTCCCAGTTAAGTCTGTTTATCCCACATCGCTTTGTCTCTACTCTGTTTATTCCTGTTAACTTTGTGCTGGATGGCCCTCTCAGTGGGAGATCAAAGGGGAATTACCTTTTAATAGTATTTACTCTGGGCCCAGAACCTAAAGCTTTTCTCATTTGTATAACCACTCTTTTAACCATGTAAGTTATTCACAAGTGTGTTAACTTAGAACCTCTGTCGTAAAATCTGATGGAATAAATGTGTGAATAGACAGAGAGTCTTGGTCGATTGGTTGCTTTTCCCCCTCTGAAAGCAGCCAGTGGCCATCCCTAGCCCACTTGTATCATTGTAATGGTGTGAGAGTGCATCATTCATCCGTCCTTGAGTCAGGGTCTGCAGGACAGACTTCTGCAGGTGGTGGTTGAAGTCTCAAGTTATCTCCTTAAAAACAATGTATTTCGCAATTAGTCATTCATGTACTGTTCATTTCCTCCTACCACATATCAAAATTAGTTGTTCCTTTACTTATTACTTGTTTTCAATCATTCTCCCCACCTGAATCACTAAATTCCATAGTGGCAAAGGAATATATCTATGATGTTAACTTGTTTGATCCTATTGCCTAGTACGGTATCTTACACACAGTCGGTGCTTAATAAATACTTGTAAGTGGTGAAAAGCAACCTTGAACTCTCATAGCTCTTTATCTGTATTGCTCTATAAGCACTTAATTCTGTCTACTTTGTATCGAGTGATTTGGAATGTAACTGGAATGTAAGGTCTTCCATGAGTTCAGTGCATATGCTTTTATTTCCTTCTTTGTCTCCTATAGCACCAGTGACAGATATTGCTAGTTATCTGTGGTAGATGATGTGAATCACCACATAGGCAACTCCCAGTGTCACACTCTGTGACACTCCATAAGTCTGCTATGGCATAGACAGACATATTAATACATTTGAACTTGGAAATGAACATTATGAAACTTTTGTTTAGGACACTGAGTTTTTTCGTAGATAGAGGTGAGGTCTGTGTCTTTGTCAGTAGCAATACTGGCAAAGTATCTGATATCCCAATTCATCTAACTTTACAAAAAAGAATCTAAGGATACTTTTTGCCATACTGAACCACAGGCAAGAAAAAAATATATAAAACAACAAGAAGATATTTAAAAACCTTATAATTAACATTTATCCATGAGAGTGGAAAATATTTAATATTTTACATTTAAAATACACCTACAAAGGTAAAAAAAACAATTCTAGAAGCTGGAAATTAATTTTATAATCCAGTGCCAGTCCTTATCATGAAAACTACATAGTGACTTGAATATCTCAGAATTTTCAAATACTGTCTTCCAAAAATCTCCCTCTCAAACTTGAATGAGACAGATAAATTCACTATCAGTCAGCATATAATTATTGGAATAGAAGGATAGGATGATTAACAAAGGTTGAGTCTCTTTTTTTCAGTTCAGGTTTGGAAATGTGCATTGGAAAATGACACAAAATCATATTTTCTGGAATTTGATGAACAGCATGATCAGTAGCAAATTATTTTCTACATGTTCTACATCAAGTGACTTGCTACTGAAGAGTGTTTAATAAAGGAAAGCCAAACTCAATACATATATGAAAAGAGAGATGCTAACATTGATTTTGAACTAAGAAAGGAGAAAAAAATTTATTTTTATGAAAACTTTATTTAACCTTTAGGGAAATATATCAAGAAACCATTTAAGTCTTTGTGAGAATACTGACAGATTTTATTACTGAGTGTTCATGTAGCCTGAATCAAATGCTGCTTTGTAAACATGTTGAAATAATTTTGGAACTAAGACCTGACATTACTAATTGTAATAGGTTGAACAAATGCTTATTTGAAAGAACCCTGGGTCTCCACTTATTCCTGCTGGGACCATTTTCATTTTCTGTGCTCTATCATCATCACCTGGGCTGCTTTTGTTATTTTCATTTCTCTAACTGTTTCACATAATGTTTAAGTGCATCTAAGCTGTACATATGTGAGCTAAGTCCTCTATGATTAAGAAAAAATAGCTGATGTGTGATTTAGGTGATAGTATAACAAATTAGCTCTTTCAATAATAATAATAAACATCATATAAATACATTATTTGGGTTGTGCACCTTCGTTCAAAGTCATATATAGTGTCAATTTTAGAATATTTATAATTATAATTAACTGCTTGATTATCTCCTTAATCTTTAAGAAAGATTAAAATATTTTTAAAATAGCATACGTTCAAGGCAATACTACAAATACAGTGACATTGTCATTTCACTTTAGGAAATGCCATCAGATTTGGGTGTTGTTTCAAATAAACCAATCACAAGAAGACATTTTGAGAAAATCAGAAAAAACTGGTTATGGACTGGGTGTTAGAAAAGTAGGAATAATTTGATTTAGCTCCATGTGATAATGATTTTGTAGTTATATAAAACTATGGCTATATATTTAGAGATACATGCTGAAGAACAGGAATGCAGTGATATAGAATTGCTTTAAAATACTTCAGCAAAAGGAAAAAGATTTAAAAATACAATTTTGTCAAAACCATGGTACTTTCATTTGAGTATTGGGTATGTAGGAATTTATTATTTTATTTTTTTTCTCATTTTTTCAAATGGTGAACTGAGTAAATAGGCAAAATCAATGAAAAATTGATTGCTTGGAAATGCATGCAAAATAAATATGCCAGTAGTTTTGAAAATGCCATTCATTTGGCTTCCTCACTGTGGTGCAGACACAGTGGCTGCTTTAAAGGCTCTTTCCTAAGGACCTTTGCAAAGGCCATTTCTTCTGTCAGAAACACTCTTGCCCAGGTATCTACAGGGCTTATCCAGAGGGCTTGCTCCCTCACCCCTTCAACTCTTTCTTTGTCACCTCATTGGGGCTTTCCCTGATTATTTTATTTAAACAATAATACCCACCACCCTGCCTTAATATTCTGTATATGTTTCTCTGCTTTATTTTTCTTATAGTGCTTTTTATTGCCTAACATACTACACAATTTACTTTTTTTTTTTTTTTTTTGAGACAATATCTGGCTCTATCACCCAGGCCGGAGTGCAGTGACACAGTCTCAGCTCACTGCAAACCCTGTCTTCCAGGCTTAAGTCATCCTCCCACCTCAGACCGTCCAGTAGCTGGGACTACAGGTGCTCACCACCATGCCTGGCTAATTTCAGGCTGTTCTCAAACTCATGAGGTCAAGCGACCTGCCCGCCTCAGCCTCCCAAAGTGCTGGGATTACACACATAAGCAAACTACTGTGCCCAGCCACAATTTACTTTTAATTGTGTATGTTTTCTGCCCCCGCTCCTCACTAGAATGCAAACTCTGTCAAGGCAGAATTTTGCTTCTACTCTAGTAACAGCAATATTTCTAGTACTTCCTGAATAAAGTAATAGGACAGATTCTGAAAGATAAGAGAGTAGCTATATTTCCACCTGTGGTTACCAGGCAAAGGTTTAAAGAATGAAAGAATGTACTGAAGGAAGAAAGGCAACATTGTGACTCACAGCCCATATAGGCCAAAAAGTGCAGAAATATTCCCTTGTTCAAAAATATCTCAGAGAAATTTTCACACCCTAAAATTTCATTTATATTCAAAAGTTAGGCTTTAAAATAAGCCCTTTGGAAAATTAAATTTTTATTTTCTTATACTTCATGATGAATGTTTAGAGAGTTGATTCTGTGACAATCAAGAAATGATGACCATTTTAACAGAGCTATGATAAAAGATGAGACCATGTTGGAATCGGTGAACTTTAGATGAATAAGCACTAGGAGATGGATAGAAAGGATAAAGTGGGACTGAGGTTCTGAAGTATGCATGTTAATGTTTAAATCAATTATACTTTTATAACAAAACACTATGGTTAAGAAATGAATTCCTTTAAAGATATATCTAAAACCTGAAATCAGAATCCTTGTTCTGTTTTGAAAATGTGTAAATATATAATCTTGCACATTATAGACATAATCTCTGACTGAAATAGCCTTCTTTTTTAATGTGTCTTATTATTTTCCAAAATTGTTAACCTAAATGTATGCTTGTGTTGTCTTACACCTAGATGCTGAGACAAGATTTTCATCATCTGTAATTTTATCTCATCTTATTTATTTAGGGATCTCTTTCAATAAATATCAAACTCAGACAAAATTCCTTAGTAAGAGATGTTCAATAGACAAGAGGTATACAAGGGAAGGAGAAGAAGCAACGAGATAAAAAAATATTAAATGAAGATTACTCACTACAAAAGCTCTCTTATCTTGGTTTTCTAAACTGCTTTAGCAGTGTGTTTGGGGTAAGTTACTGGGCCTATGTTTTGTTAGGTATAAACTGAAGGGGCCCCACTAATGATCCCTAATGTCAATGATGTCTTTGAAAATTTTTAACAACCAGTCCTAGGTGACAGAGAGAGAGAAGGCCTGATGTGTATCACTTACCAGGTCTGATCAATTTCTGTTGCATAAATATTCCCTCTGTGGCTACTTTGTTGGGATAATTAAGCTACCAACATGATCCTATGAAATAAGATTTATAATTTAATTTCATTGGGTTCAGAGAACATGCCTTGTATGAGTTGAATTTTTTAAAAAAGTTTTGAGCCTTGCTTTTTGGTGCAGGATATAGTCTATCTTGTAAGATGTCCAATTTACATTTGAAAATAGTGTTTATTCTGCTGATATCAGATGTAGTGTTCTAAAAATAGCAATTAGATCAAGTTGATTGATAGTGTCATTTAAGTCTTTTATATCCTTAGGAATTCCTGTCAACTTATTTTATAAATTGTTAAAGGTATTGAAACTGTAACTATAATCATAAATTTGTCTATTACTCCTTGTAGTTCTGTTAGTATTGGTTTCTTGTATGTTGAAGCTCTCTTATTAGATACACGGAATGGGCAGAATTCTGAAGTGGTCCCCAATATCTTGCTCCTTCATGTACATGCCCTGTATAATCCTTGGAGACTATCCTCAGTGAACCTGGCCTAACCAGGTTAGTCTTTAAAAGGAACAAAGGTCTTGGTGAAAGACATTCAAAGTATTAAAGGAATTCCATGTGAAGAGGATTCCCTGTTCCTGGCTTGAAAATGGAGGACGCCATGTGACAAAATACAGTTGACCTGTAGGAGCTGAGTTGCCTTCAGCTAACAACCAGTTAAGAAATTGGGACCTCAGTTCTACAACTGAAGGGAACTGAATTATGTCACAGTGGGTGGACTTGGAAGAGGCTCCTAAACTCCAGACTAGAATACAGTCTAGTTGCCACATTGATTTTATCTTTTGAAAGTGAGAGAATGTTATGTTCAGGTCTTTTTTTTTTTTTTTTTTTTTTAGTTTTGCTCTGTCACCCAGGCTGGAGTGCAGTGGCATGATCTTGGCTCACTGCAACCTCTGCCACCTGGGTTCAAGTGATTCTCCTGCCTCAGCCTCCAGAGTAGCTGGGATTACAGGTGCATGCCACCACACCCACCTAATTTTTCTATTTTTAGTAGAGACAGGTTTTCAGCATCTTGGCCAGGCTGGTCTTGAACTCCTGACCTTGTGATCCATCCATCTCGGCCTCCCAAAATGCTGGAATTACAGGCGTGAGCCACTGTGCCCGACCATATGTTCAGGCTTCTGAGACACAGAACTGTGAGCTGATAAATGGGTGTTTTTTAAAGACATTTAAATCTCATGAGAACTCACTCACTATCACAATAACAGCATAGAAGTAATTGCTCCCACGATTCAACTACCTTCCACTGGGTTCCTCCCATGACATGTGGAGATTATGGGAACTATAGTTCAAGATGACATTTGGGTGGGCACACAGCCAAACCCTATCAAATACCAAATTAATAGTTTTATGAAAAAAATTAATTTCAGTACTATAAAAGTTGCTCTGAAGTCTTCTAGTTTGAATTGTTTGTAACCCTTCCTCACCAAAAGAGTCTGCTGATGTCCTTTGCTCCCCTGTACAGAATGTATCTTTTTATTGGTCGCCTTTAAGAGGTTTTCTTTGTCACTAGTTTCAAATGGTTTGATTGTGATGTCCACTGGTGTGCTTTTTGTGTTGTCTTGTACTTGTGGTTCTTGAATTTTTGTGTTGAAAGTTTTTATTAAATTTGGGAAAAAATTACCATTATTTCTTCAAATATATTTTTCTTCCTCCACCTTTGAAAATTTCAATTATACATATATTCAGTTATCCTACAGTTCATTGATGTTTTGTTAACTTTTTTCAATTGCTTTTCACTCTGTGTTTCATTATGGATAATTTATATTACAATTTTCAAGTTGACTAATATTTTACAATGTTTTATCTGGCTTTAATCTCCTCCAGTACATTTTTTATCTCAGACATTGCTTAATTTGGGCTTTTAAAAAATATCTTTTGGTCTTGGATTCCTTCTTCATATGTGTATGTTCATCAGTGCTCAACTAAATACCTGAGATAAACCTCTGTAGTCCTCTGGAGTTTTCAGTCTATGCAACATTCTTCACTTCAATACTCTGTCCTGCATATTTTAGCCCCCTTGTCTTCCTCAGAGTCCCAATTCTGTTTCCATAACTCATGCGGAATCCCCAGCTTTGCCTATGCACCACCCCTCCTTATGCTATGGATTGAACACTTTCTCCAGGCAGTAATTTGGGACAATTATAGAGCTCACCTTGTTTGTTTTCTGTGTGTCAGGAATCACTTTTACTCAATGTTCAATGTGCAGAAAGCCACTGTTTTGTATAAAGTTTTTTTTTCTGGGTTTTTAGTTGTATTACAGCAGGAGGATGAATCCAGCTCCTGTTATTCCATCTTGGACGAAAGTGAAAGACTGCTAATTCAATTTCCCTTGGGGTTTCTATTCACTTAACAGATGTAAGATTGAAGATTTGCTTAAACATTTGAATCCACATACTGAATTGCCAGGTTATACTTAAAATACTCTAGAATTAATTAATTTCTGTGAGTTTATTACTAATAAATCTTTACAGAATTTAACATAAGAAATAAAAATCTTCATAAAGTCTTTTCTTATGAAAGCTATCGATAACGGCAGAGAGATTAACACATTTTCTTCATTCTTATAAAAATCGGGAATCTTCTTTTTTTTTTTTAAATTTAAGACTACCCTTAGAATGACTGCAGAGAGGAATCCAATTTTAAAAAGGAGTTTACAATTCCACTTGCAAATTTAAGAACTTTAGAAAGGACTGCCTCAGAATAAGCTGAAATAACCTACTAGGAAATGTTAAACTACTTCTGTGAACAACAGCATTAAGAAAGTGATCTGAAATGTAACCCAGGCTAAAGATCCTTCTGTACCATTGCAAACTTAAATTGTTCAGAACTTTTCTGGATTTCCTTTTATCTGTTAGTGTGTTAACAAGTTCATTATATCAACAAATCTGTTTGGCAAACTGTGTAGGAGAAAGTGACAGAAATGAAGCAATAAATAATTTATATGAGCAATATATTAGATTATTATATAAAACAAAATAAAATAAAGTTCAACATGTTTCTTTGAAATTATAAATCCTATTTTAGAGTTTTTTAATACTTAAGTAAACACTTAACATATTTAGCAATAAGTTAATCACAAAAATCAATAATGTGTAATTTAAATTATCTTATTTCCCTGTAAATATAATGGGAAATGTTGCCTTTCTCACTCGCAGGGCATACAATGGAGATGTGGCTCACTTCTTCTTTTACTTTTGCAAAAGGTATTCTTTTACTTTTCTCTGCATCTGTAAGATTAATTACATAAAACATTTGAAAAATTAGGAGATACTTAAAGAGAGGAAATCATAAAATTCACATTATCAAATGAGTTAAATATTTTTAAATATTAATTTTATTCCTCCAAGTGTAAGATATGTATTTATGTGTTGCCATAGTCACATGTTTATTTATAGTTCAATTTAATCTACTTGTTGTTCTGAGGCTAAGAATGACTTTTTTTAATTAAAAAAGGAAGAAAATAGGAAAAAAAATTTAGTGACTCTAGAATTATCTTCTTTATTTGGAACTAAAAGCCATTCCTTAACATTTGAATATAAATTAAGGTGCATTATCTTTCAAAACAGAAAGTACCTTTATTACTCTGTTATCTATTATTTTACTTACTATTTTACAAGGTAATCTGAAGTAGGCATATTTTTAATATAATTAAAAATTCTAATTTTTAGGCAAATATTTATGTAATATTTATAACAATTTCAAAGTTCCACGTTATACAATATAAAAGAAATGACAAACGCCCTTGTATTTGGAAATACAGCATGAATAAAGCTTTGTATCTTTTTCTCTTTTGAATAAATTGAGAACATGGACAAAATTAGTATTACTTTTTCTTGAAAATTAGGAAAATAAATTATAGCTTTTAAAGACATGCAGTTTTGTTTCTAAACAACAGATGGCACTATCAAATTCTAGATATACTAAAAAAATTTTTTCTGTTTTTCTCCCTTTTTTTAATTAAAAAAATCATAACTGTCTTTGCTTCAGAAACACAAGTAGATTAAATTCTAAAATTACAGTTTTACTGGCATTCAATCTTGAAGAACAATGTTTGTAGGATCTTGAATAAAATACTGCTTTTTCAGAGTTAACACGTGACCATAGTTAAAAAGTTTTTGATCATATTTTAGAAGTATTAATATCTAAACAAATGAAATCAACGCTCATAATGTAATTTATTTACACCAATAGCAACTGAATTCTCCACTTTACAACTAGGATATTTTCCTCCGAGCATCAGTAGAGATAAGGATGTTCTGTGAGGGAAGAGGCTGATCTGGACTACAATAGAACCAGGTAGCCTCTGGGAAGCCCAACATCTAACAGTCGCATAGAACTTCAAATGAAAATCAAATCAAATAATAAAAAATTTGATCTATTTTTTTTTCCTTTCCCTCAAGAACTATAGTCGGGGTAGAACGATTTTTTTTTTTTTTTTTTTTTTTTCTGAGACAGAGTCTTGCTCTGTCGCCAGGCGCCAGGCCTGGAGTGCAGTGGTGCAATCTCGGCTCACTGCAATCTCTGCCTCCCGGGTTCAAGCAATTCTCCTGCCTCAGTTTCCCGAGTAGCTGGGACTACAGGCGCGCGCCGCCACGTCCAGCTAATTTTTGTATTTTTCAATAGAGACGGAGTTTCACCATGTTGGCCAGAATGGTCTCAATGTCTTGACCTCGTGATCCGCCCGCCTCGGATCTTGATCTCTCATTATCCCACTTCTCGTTTATATCTTTTTTCTTAAAAAAAAAAAACTTTCTCTCTCTGTCTTCATTATCACACAAGAGTAATTTATCACATCTTTGTTCTCCTTACTTAGCAAAGTATTAATAATTTACCCTTTTCCATTTTCCTACATCATTCCTTTCAAATTCTTATTTTGCTTGACAAAATAGATTTTGAATATAACTGTTCTACTTAATATTTTTTTTTCTACTTCAGGATAATCTCTTTATGTGTAGCTTGGAAGAGTCCCCTACTTCAGTTTGTATGTTCATGATTTTTATTTCTCTTGAACTTTTATAAATGGATCATTCAATTCTTTTAAGTGTACTATGAGCAATATGCATTTGCTGTTTTAATTAATAACAGTGAGAGTGAGGTTTAACTCTACATATTTTCCCAAGATTGAAAACAAAAGCCTTAAGTGGTAGTCACTTTCCATTCTTGGTTGTGCAAAACTCTTGGGTTTTATTAATTATCTTGGGATGTCATGATGTTCTCAAAAACAAACCAATTCAGTAAGGAGTATCTAAGGCAAGCTTGTCAAACCCATAGCAGGACAGCTTTGAAAGTGGAGCAACATACGTTTGTAAACTTCCTGAAAACATTACAAGTTTTTTGTGATTTTTTTTTTTAAGCTCGTCAGCTATCGTTAGTGTATTTTATGTTTGTGGCTCAAGACAATTCTTTTTCTTCCAATGTGGTCCGGGGAAGCCAAAAGATCGAACACTCTTAGTCTAAGGTGTGCTGAAAGCTCTAATTGGGGGGTCAGGAAGGGTGAGATTGAAGCAGACATAGCTGCTGACATCCTATTGTCAATCTCGAGTCTAGCAAGAGAATAATAACAGGAGTAGCCTACTTGATTGTTTACAGGCAACAGATATATATGTAATGAATAAAGATCAATTTTCCTTGAAAAATATAGATGTCCAGTTCCTCTTATGAAAGAGGAAGTCTTTTATATTTCCACTTTTCAAGGAGATATGTCACATTAGGATTAATTTAAGCTGCAAACAGCAGAAAAATGCAAAATAACAATGGCATAAATGAAATATAAATATTTTACCTCTTGAAAAAGTTCTGATAAAGACAGTCAAGGGCTAGAAGGGCAACTATGTTCCAGGAAGTTCTCAAGGACACTGTTCTGTCATCTCTAGTTCATGTCTTATGTCCTCAGGGTCCAAAATGGCAGTAAGAACCCTCCTCATTATATCTCTGTATTTCAAGAAGTAGAATGGAGAAAACGATGGAGAGGAAAAGGAGACATTAAGGAAGTTTCCAGAAGCTGCCATATGACATTTCTGTTAACGTTTAGTTGGTCAAAATTTAATCTCATATCTCATAAGCTGTAAGAAATGCTAGAAAACGTACTTGTCTCCACTCTACATGGACATTATCATAGAGTATTTCTCAACAGAGAGGTCTATGTAACAAAACTAAAAAGCAAGAGTGGACATAAACCTAGTCCTTTACCTTTCAGTGGAAGTAGAAATGTTGTATTAATATTTGCTCACTCTGTCTCATTTTTGGTTTTGACAATCAAATTCAATTGAATTTGATTGAAACTAAAATCAAGGAAAATGCATTATCCTCTGTTGTTATGGTATCTGGAATGGTGAAATGTATGTATTATTTTCACAGCCTTAATAATATGTTTCTAAACATATATTTTAAAAAATTGCCACAGGGTTTGCTTAATGACCAGAGTATAATGGCATATTTGTTTCCCAGTTGGCAAAAACACAGTTTTGAGAAATTTGACAGAGTTTTTGAAGATCTGTAATTTATTTGATTTAATTAAATTTTCACCTTGTTTTCACAATGAGCTTTTGAAAATAAATCTAAAGATCTAAACAGGAAAATTTTAAATTAGAATTTTCTTGGTTAAACTACTTATACTTTTCACTTTCAATTTACTAACAGAATAAATACATTATTCCACTGAATATGAACCACCCATACAAAGAGTACATGACCAAATGCAACATCACTAGGTACTTAAAGTAACCTAGAGATTACGTTCTGTCTCTTTGTCGACAAAAATATTACAACCCACATATTTGGAAAAACTTTTTCTTTATGACATGTACACATATGAGGCATGCATATAGATAAATAGATATAAAGTTGTAAAAATTAGGCAAATTTTATATTTTTGTCCACTGTTGAAAGTTTCATTTTTCAAAAACAAAATTTAAAATGTAAACTTTTAAAATAAATGTGCCATGATCACACAGATGTTAACATTAGGGAAAACTGAGTGAAAAATACACAGGAATACTTCATACTTTATAATTCTTTTGTATATCCCATATTATTTCAAAAGTTAAAAGTTTTAAACATGTTCAGTCTTGAAATATATCAGCAATGTTTGTCTAAAGTTTTGTTGGTGTTAAGATTTATATATTAGTACTATTACACACGGAATGCAGAGGGTAAAAGTGAAGTTAGTTTGAATATGACCATCAGTTGAAATCATTCACATTTAACCTTATCAACTTTACCTCAAGTTTGCCCATATCACTGCCCAACTTAAAGACATGGCTACACACAGCAGGTAAAGTACATGGCAGGAGTACTGAGATATCAAGGAGTCATTCTGTGTTAGGAAATGATAAAGTTCCCCAGCCTCTGCTCACCTGTGCCAGGCCGTCTTAGGGAAGCCACATTCTACATTCATGAAGCGTGATCTGCGGGCTTGAAAGGCAAGTTAGCGGAAAGAAGTGTTTATCCCAGCAATTCATAAAGGTGTTGAAGAAAAGAAAAACTAAGTCAGCTTTCATTGGAACCCAAGTTTCTGCCTGCCTTTTAAAATTTCCTCTGTTAAAGCTACCACCATTTTTCCAGATGCCCAAGATAAAACACTCAACACAGAAATGCATGATTTTGCTGCTGAGATACAGGTTTGTTGTTTACTCTCTACCTCTCCTATCCATTGCACCCTTCCAGTTCCACTTGCTCTCAGTCTCCACCTCTGATTGCTACTTACACAATTCATCCCATGAAACACCATCAGATTATTCCAGTGCACACCAGTATCTCCGGGCCTTCCCTGGTGCACTGCACTCCGTCATTAACCCATACATACATACAAAGGCATGCAGGTGCATTCAAACATTTTTAGGTTCAATATTCAAACTCCAGTTTTTAGTTCTATATAGTTCAACAAATTAAAAGCATATTTTACTCCAGGCCATGGGCTAAACACTTTCATTAACAAAAAATTAAGATGAAATTCTTGCACTTGAGGAAAACTGTGGAGAAATTCGCCATCTAACATGGTACATGGTACTCTTTCCTGTTCTCCAAATGTACTGCTGGATATATTTTCTCAAACCTAACACAGCCACGTAACCAGCACCCAAATCAAGAAAGAGAGGAGAACCACAAATGGTTCCCTATGTATTCTCTTAGTAATCACCCCTAAGGGTAACCACTTTCTTGACTTCTAAGGGTAGAGAGTACTTTCACCATTTTTATTTTTATATACATTTAATCATACACACACATAAATACACAAACATACACATTTAGTTTGCATATTATATTGGTTTTATTTTGCTGATGTAACAAATTACCACAAATTTAGTGACTTAAAACAATACACATCTATTATATTAAAATTCTGTGGGTTATAAGTTTCACGCAGATCTCACTGGGCTAAAATTAAGGAGTTGCCCAGGCTGAGCTCCTTTCTGGAGGCTAGAGGAGACTGTGTTTCTTTGGTTTTTTTCAGCTTCTAGGGGTCACCCACAGTCCTTGGCTTGTGGTAGTCTTTTTTTATCTTCATAATTAGCAATCAACTATTATTGTGATTAGACTGAACCCACCTGGATAAATCAAGATAAACTTCACATCTCGATATCTATAAACTTAATCACATCTGCAAAGTTCTTTTTGCAAAGTAAGGTAACATATTCACAGATCCCAGGATTAGGATGTAAATATTTTTAGGAGATCCTTATTCTAGGATGGAATTGCTGGCCATAGAATATGTATATATTCAGATTTAGTAGGTATTGCTAATTTTTCAAAGTGGTTATATCAATCTGCACTCCAACTAGCAGTGTGTGATTTGCCAATACTTGATACTTTGCCTGTTTGACTTTATCTGTTTTGGAGAACAATATTACATTGTGTACCTGAGTTTTCATAATGGCAAATTTTCTGTGCTGAGTTGAGAAGTCTGATGTATCCAACACTTTACCCTACTTGGAAACTAACAAGTTTGCCTGACAAAATTGTATAGATGTTCGCAAAAGACATGAGATTCCTGGGTAAAAGATGAAAGGTGGTTTATTACTTATAGCAATAGCAGGGGCAAGAATATCTGCACTTACTCCAGTTCTCCATGCCCCAGTTCCCATAGGACAACACAAAGATGCCTGTGCACACAAGGGGCTGCCTTACAAAAGAGGAACCCTGAGCTTAAGGGATTAAATATTTTACAATGGAGAATATGCACGTCTGCCCTTTGCCCTATGACTAGACGCTATGACTATCTTCCAGTGTCAAAATAAAACTTGCTCTGGAGAAAACTACTATCTTCCTCTTCCAAGATCATTCATCTTTGAAAATTTGTTCTGGAAAAAAGACAGTGAGTGAATCTGCTTCTAAGACATGCAGAAAAGTAAGAGACAAAATGGGGAATTGTCTCTCAACATTTGCCTGTCTTTAATGTATTCTAGGGCTGATAAATAAATTATGATGAATTCAACAAACAAAATTCACCATATGGCTGTATGGGGTGTATATATAGGGAGTCTTATAAAAATAAAGGATGTCCTTGCCTTCAAGAACTTACAAACTAGGAGAGAAATACAGGATATGTGCACCTTTCCTATACATGTATTATACTTCAAATAAAAGGTTTAAAATGCAGTAATACACAGTGTCACAATACTGAACTGATTTGTATCAACAAGATGAACTTGAGCAACTCCTTTCATCTGTTTGTCATTCTGAGCCGGTTTTCCTAATTATAAATGATTGAGGATGATGAGGATAAGCATAATACTGTACTAGATTGAATAACATCCCCTCAAAATTCATGTCTGCCTGGAAATGAAGAATGTTTCCTTATTTGGATATAGAGTTTTTGATATGTTATGATGAAGTCATATTATAGTCTAATGACTGGTGTCTATATAAAAGAAAGAGGGCAATTTTGATACAGAAACACGTCCATGCACAGGGAAGACAGCCAAGTGAAGTTGGAAGCAAAAATTATAATGAGGCAGGTACAAGCCAAGGAGTGCCAAATCCTAATGGTGACCACCAGAAGTTGAAAGGAAGCAAAGAAGTATGCTTCCCTAGAGCCTTAGAAAGAGCATAGCCCTGATTAAACCTTAATTTTGTACTTCTGGCTTCCAGAACTTTCAGAGAACAGATTTCTGTTGTTTCAAGATACCCAGTTGGTGATAATTTGTTACAGTAGCCCTAGTAAACTAATACAACTACCTACCTACCTACCTACTTCATATGTTTTTGCAATATATAGATGACATAATTTATATCCCAGTGTTTGAAAAGTACTACACTTGTTTCCTCTCAATGTTCATTAGTCCCAGGGTAATAAGACACAAAGTAGGATGTACTCCTCTAAGCTATATGATGAAATCTTTCCTTTAAGAACAGAAGAAAATGAGGCACATGGGTGGGGAAATACATCACATATTCAGTCGCTTGACACAAAATGAGCCCCAGAATGCTGGGACTATAGAATAATTTTGTATGCCTTTGGTCTTCCATTGTCTCTTTTTATTATCTCCACATATTAAAATAATGCACTTCAAGGAAAGTCTTGGTGCCTAGGCAGGCCCAATATAGAGCAGTGTTTTTCTTTGTCTATGTTCTGAACCAATTAAGGCAAAAGAGAAGAAGGCAAAGGGGAAATTAAAATATTACTTCTATGTAGTACAGAAGCCTAAATTAGAAAACATAGCTTAAATTTCAGAGACAAACAGGCTTGCAGACTGAATCACAGAATTAAATAAATTTACCCATTCAGTCTTCTGTAGCACTGAACTGCAACTGACCTCTCCACAGGGTCCACAGGTAACACTTAAGGCAGGGCCATGACCAGCGAGTGATAGGCTCCTTTTGAGATAATAATTTAGAATGTATTACAAAATGCTTTGGTCCACATAGTATACATTGATTTATTGGTGAAGATTTAAAATAGAGCAGAGGTACTTTTTTTTTATTGTCCAATTACTATTATGAAAATTCTTGATAGTATTCAGGCATCATTTTTCCTTTTCAGATCCAGGAACTATATTTACATGTTGTTTTCTGTCAAACGCATCGTCCTGGATAATTTCCTATCTCCTACCTTGAGAGAAGATAGCAACATTGTTACTATTCACAAGGCCATTGCTTTCCAGAGTCCATTTATATTGAAATGATGTGGACCTTCTTGCCTCTGCAGCTCCCTAACACCATTTGTTTGATGCTGTTTACATGATTATACATGATGTTGTCTCACCCGCCACGCTGCCTGTGAACACTGGCGTCCATTGACTCTCTCACTGCTGTCACCGTGCTTTGTGGATGAGGACTAAGTATGCAAATCTTGTATGCAGGAAACTGTGAACAGCAATTGTTTACTGTTCAGAATTTGGTACTGTGAACTTAGAATAACACATTTTATAGTCCTGTTCTCTCTTGAAGGCTTTAGGAAGTAATCACTGAATTTCCAGAGTGTGATTTCTTTAAATGTTGACCTCACTCTGTCTGTCACACATGGCCGCAGCCAGGAGGATTGGGGAGGGGCTCTGGCTAGAGCTAGAAGAGCAGTCACATTTGTGTATAAACGTCCATTCTGATCTCCAAGCACAGCTTAAGACCAACTCTTGAGAACAAGACTTCACCATAGGGTGGAAAAGCAGGAGAGGACATGGATCAAAAGGACTCATTATCAACATGGAGCAACAACCTTGAAAGCTCTCAGATACGTGTGGTTATTTCTGGAAGTTTGCCTGGTGGGTGGCACAGAGCCTGTGGAAAGAGTGGTACAGTGGCTGGAGGGGACACAGGGTACAGAAGACCTTTCCCCACCCAGCTCTTGTGGTGCTGCAGACCTGAGGTGGTACCGTAAAAAAACACATGGATAATTGAGGTCACATGCAAGAGCTCAGGCACACGGCTCAAGCTCCCAGGGTTAATGATAGTGGATAGCTAGCTGGGAACCCTGCACTGGTTCTGTGTTCAGCATGACTGGGTCACCCTGAAAGACATGTCAGCATGGTTCTGCCTGCCCAATCTTTCAAATAAATACCTCTCCACGCAGTGAGAAGTGATCCACTGGTCCGGCTGCGCTCCTAGACCTGAAATAACCACAGGATCCCAGAATTAGTCTATAGACATGAGCCTTAGCATTCTGTGGGGCATCTGGTTGACCCCCAGAGGCAGCGGGGCTAGGAAGTCTGAAAGTACTATATCAAAAGGGAGAAGAGGATGGCCCACAGGGGTCCTGTTCAGGCTGGGAGTGCAGCTCCTGCAGAGTGCTGCAAACCCTGAAGTTCCCAGCATGAGGGGGAGGGGGATTTGGAGAATTGTGAGGAAGGCATTCCAAAGTGCTGCAGTAACCCAAGTGGAGACTTAAGTCAAGAAGAAATAGAAAAATGACAGCTTTACCCCAAGTGGTAACAAGAAGTAGCTGAGCCAAGCATAATTGTATAGTCTTCCCCATTTTAGCCCATTTATTAAATTAACAGCTCTCCTGAGCAGAAGAAGGGGTAGGGAAAGAATTCAGGAGAATTCAAATGCCCCCTCATGAAAACTTAAAAATTTGGAAAACTGCTGGTTCCTAGTAATCGAGACAGCTACGTTTTCCTTCAGTTAGCAAAATGAAATTGAAGAAGTTCATTCTCTTTTACTCCTAATCCGCAAACACCTTAGTCCTGCGAACAAACGTGAACCGAAAGAGCCGATCCTTCAAGATACATCCTGCGTGGCTCATTGGGACCATGTTTTAAATAGAGGTAAGTGGCTATCTGCTGACTAAAGAAAGGTCACACATCTGTACTCTGAGTTCCCTGAACACCCGCAGTTGTGTTCAACTCTGGGACTTCCTGAACTGCTTCATCCTCCCAATCAGGCCTGGGCTGCTTCAGCCAATCAGGGCTTAGCTGTATCAAACCACGGAACCCGCGTTTGCGTAAACAAACCCGACTGAAAACCTGGGTGGGAACGTTCGCCGCAGAAACGGAACCCTCTCTTGGTGCTCTGGAACCACCTTCATTTTACGCCAAAAGCTGTGCCTCACGGTTTGCAGACTGTTCACCGGAATAAAGTCTCTTTCTTCCGAATTCCTTTTCAGAGTAC
Source organism: Cacajao melanocephalus (assembly GCA_963573385.1). Classification (NCBI taxonomy): domain Eukaryota; kingdom Metazoa; phylum Chordata; class Mammalia; order Primates; family Pitheciidae; genus Cacajao; species Cacajao melanocephalus. The sequence goes on from CAUYLG010042947.1 coordinate 78,849, forward strand.
TTTTGTTGGCAGTCCCTATTATCCGAGGTGAATCTGTAAGCAACATACATGTGATGGAAAGTGTTTTTTCCTTCCTCTCCACCGTCCAGTCCTTGTTCTCTTCTAATCATCTTATAATGTCTAAGAAATTGGCTTACTTAAACGAAAAGTTTTGACTTCTTACTACTCATTTGAAAGGACAAAATACCTCTGTCGCCCAAGTCTACCTGCTGTGTCAACAGTGTACTACTGCGTGTTAAAAGGGACCCCATGTAAAACCACCTGGAAAAAGCTAAATCTTACTTTTTCTTGCTTTTAATGACCTCTAAGTTTATGGCTGATATCAGCCACAAACCTCCTCTTCCTTGTGAGAGGAGGGCAGCCTTCAACCTGAAGTTCAGAGCATTGTTGTACAACATTCCTGAGGTATATTGCTCCCCATTGGATTGGGATCTGTGCCACAGAACCTATAAATGGGATTTACACAAGTTTCTGTTACTGTCTAGGGAATAAATTCTGGACCATAAAACTGAAATATACAATTCCCAATGCCTCTTAAATGTATAAATATGCACAGCCGCTCAGTGCCCTTTTCGCTGGATTAACAACATGCTGCTACACTGTGATACTGCCAAAAAAAAGACCTTTTCAAAGCAGAATACATTAGTCCTAGAAAAAGAGGAGAGCAGCTCTAGGGTATGTCCATGATCCCTCCGTGAACCTGTTGTCTGCTTCTTTGCCTGAGGCACAAGAATAGAGCACATGACCAAGAAGGAGACTCTGGATCAGTCCAACCTGAGTTCTCAGCCCCAAAGTATGGCCTCAGTGACCATTTCCTGATTTGCAAAGTAAATACTACTATGAGTATCTAACACAATTCAGAGGATTGAATGAGGTTAACTAATTTAACGGACAATTATTAATTTAAAACACTAGGTCACAGCCTGGGCCATAATAGGCTACCAATAAACAATTACTATTAGTATTAGCAATCTTTACTTTTATTTAAGTGATGAAATTACTCCAAATTACTTTATTTGAGTGATGGAATTATACTTATATAAGTATATTTATAATCTATATAAGTAATTATACTTTTTGGAATATACTTATATAAGTACTGATATAGGTTATAGTAAAGTATATAAGTACATTTATAACATATATTTATAGGATTAGTATAAGAACTATTTTTTACAAAATACTATGACATGCTAAAATATTGAAATTAAATAAGTAAAATTACAATTTAGTTTTTGTTTATTTGATGCCAACCACCTGGACATTTAGTCCATTTACTGCAGTAATTCTTCAGGTATGGTTCTTGGGCAAGCACCATCAGCATTACCTGGGGAATGAGCCAGAAATGCAAAGTCTCAGGTCCCACCTCAGGCCCACATGAAAACCACTGATTTAGTGTATCTAGAAGGAAAAAAAATCAAAACACTTAGCTTTATTTAGGAAAAAAGTAACTCTGATATTGATAAATATCTCTCTTTACTTTTAAAAGTTTCTTCTTACAGAAACCAGATCTGATTATAGGAACCCAATTGTAGAGGGCTGGGCCTGTTTTCTACTTGTATGTCTCTCTTCTTGTCTCCCTTCTCCCTTGAACCCTAGTCTCTTTCCCTGCCTTTTCAGAACTATTTCCCCCTGGAGTTCGTAGCCTATTCAGTTTTATCTTTCCACACAAATATGGTCACCAATATAGTCCTTTTCTCTTTCTCAATCTACACAGCTAGAGCCTCCATTGCTGCTTTAGAATCCAGACAGACATCCAATCCCATTATCCCCAAAGATAAATTCTCTCTTAAAAATTGAGATTCTCTGTTTCAGTAGTGGTGGCTCTGTGTTCATGCTGTTCCCTCTGCTTAGAACAGCATTTCCTCAATATTTTCACATATTTTTACAGCACATGGCACATAAAAAGCACACGGTAAACACCAACATTCTGAGTTAAAAATGTGAAATGTCCTTTCCTGCAAAAACAACCTATGCATGGTGTTTGTCCCAGGTCAATACACATTTATTGACTGCCTAATACTTTACAGGCATTGAACAAAGCATGGGGTAGAAATAACAACAGTATTTTTTCCCTACACTGAAATACTATGAACTCAAATAGGGAAGATATGTATATAGATTACTTGCACATAAAGTCATAGGTGTAGCAATAGAAGAGTACACACAGTGGCTTGTGAATACTAAGGCCAACTTGAGAGATCAGAAAAGGTTTTTAGGAGAAAGTGATGAATGGCTGAATATATTTTAAAACTGCTAAATATGTTTTCGAAGGGCAATAAACACCCATATGTTCCATAAATATTATAAACAGCATGCTTATTCAAGTTAATTTAGATCATGTTTTTAAGAGCAAAATAGATTTTAAGTCACACTTTTTCTTTCCTTTAAATAAAATGTTCCTTACAGATATTACCAAGTATGTCTGGGAACCATCTTCTTGTTGGAGGCCCTTAACATCTTCATGTATTCCCAACTCAGAAATTAGCAAACGCTTTGAACGTCTTCCTCTTCCTCAGTTCTCTCATACAAGCATCCTTAAATCATATCCATTGCACTTCCAATGTTTTTCGAATTAAATTTTCCTTTTACATCTCTATGGTCAGTGCCTTCTTTTTACATCTCCTAATTTCTTTCTAGATAACATCCTGATTGTTTTCCCCAAATCTAGTTTTCATCCCCTCCAAATATCTGCAAGATATCAGAGTGCTCTTTAAGCAAAACAAATCAGATCACATTTTTCTCTTATTTAAATAGTTTATTATTATGCTCCTCTAACTAGAATGAACATGCATCCCAGTTTGTCCAAATGTAGATATTCTAGTTTTATGTTTGCTAACTAGCATAATCGTTGGGAGTGTCTCCTTTCACTCTCAGAAGTGCGTGTTCTGAATAAAAAATTATGTGGTTAGCCTTCTCATTGCCTTCATTATTTAGTTTGAATTCAATAATCTTACATAAGAAGCCTTCATTTATAATATGAGTCCTGCCATTAAGAGATGGAAGGTTGCTCTAATACCCTGCTTTACTCCTTTACCATTTGAGTTCATCAAAATCATAGATTATGTCTTAAAAACAATTAGTATTTAACACCATGCCTGCCATTGAATAGACACTTAATGATGATTATTAAATTTTAAATAGTTATGTTTAAAATTAAAGTTTTTGTGATTAATCATATTCTATATGAATCATCCTTAGATTATTGAATGTAGCCATATGGTTTTTGACATTCTTTTTAACATGTTTATTTACACATTCATAAAATGATCACTGACTACTTAACGTGTAATCTAGTTGAGCAATGCCCTGGTGATGCTTGGATCTGAGAAACTGAGAAAACAAACATCTAATTACAGATGCTCCTCAATTTATAATGTTGTTATTTTTCAATAAATTCATCATAAGTTTAAAATATTGCAAATCAAAAATACACTTAAACACCTAACTTATCAAACACCATAGCCTAACTTATTCTACCTTAAAAATGTTCAGAATACTCACATTAGCCTACAAATTTGGACTCCTACAGTTAGGTAGGCTAATGTAAGTATTCTGAGCCCTTTAAGGAAGGCTAGGCTAAGTAAGCTATGTGCATGACACAAAGCCTATTTTATAATAAAGTGTTGAATATCTTAGGTAACAGTATTATATCAATTGTCCAGAAAAAGGTGAAAATTTAAAATTTTAAGTACAGTTTCTACTAAATGGGTATCACGTTCACACCATTGTAAAGTCAAAAAATCATAAGTTAGGGATCATTTGTAAATGAGGGCACAATTCTCACAAGAAGATTTCAGGATTAGATTCAAGACATTGCGAGGACGCAAAAGAGGAATTGATCAACTCTCAAAGGGTAGAGGGGAAATTATGGGTTTATGAAAGAAATGACTTTTGGGCAGAGTCTTGGAAGATGAGCAATTGTAAACATTCAGTAGAACTGAAGCAGGACATAAGAGGAGCTGTGGATTAACCTAGACAGGTTAGATAGATGCCAGAGCTCAGAGGAGATTATTGGCTAGTCCTTGTAAACAACAATGAGTTTCAAAGGGTGGTCATGTAAGAGAAAGGTAGAAACAGTACAGAAATTCATAAAAGTCAGCGTGGTAGCAGGGTGACAAGCATACTGAAAGAAAAAGACACTTGCCCTAGGTCAAGAAAGATTATTTCAGATATTCAAGAAAGATTATTTCAGCACCTTTCAGGTAAAAAGCTGCAATTTTAGAAGTGGGAGATCTATCATGGGCAAATTATTAAGGGGGTAGATTTGAAGGACTTATTCACTAATTGGATATGAAAGGTGAAGAAAGATATGACCATAAGATAAACTACAGGTTTTATTGTAAAAGATTTAATGTTTGGTACTACCATTTACCCAAATGAGGGCATCAGCAAGTATTAGAAGAATAATAAGTAGACAGAGAAAGAGGAGTCTTTAAAGAAGACTGAAGAAATAGGTGGGTAGGAAAATAATAAGAAAATAACAATGTTATAGAAACACAGTGTTGGAGGGTTTCAAAGTGTAAGGGATTATCAATAGTAAAAATGATCCAGACTAGACCAGGAGTATAAGGACAGAAAAGAATAAGAAATATATTAATATATAGGCATCTGAATTCAATAGCACTTTTGCCAAAATCATGGCATAATGTGTAAAAGTGTATTCAATTATATCCCACGTTGACTGGAGTCATTTCTTCTGATTTTCAGGTTTTAGCTGTGCCTATTCACATGGATGGAACCTGGGTCTCACTCAAGGGCTGGCAGTTCAGAAGGCCAAGTCAGACACATCAACCATGGTAGCTACTTCACTGGCCAACCTCACCTGGATCGAGTATAGCTGTGAAGCTTTTAAATTTTCTTTATTATTTTAGCCATACTGCTATCATTGGAATATTTGACCTCTCCAAACTTTATGTTGAAATTTAATCCCCATTGTTGGAAATGGGGCTTCATGGGAGGTGTTTGGGTCATGGGGGCAGATCCCTCATGAATAGAGTAATCCCCTCTTTGGGCATGGTAGTGGTAAGCGAATTCTCACTCTATTGGTTACCATGAGAACTGGTTGTTAAAAAGGGCCTGGTACCTCTCTCCCCTCTGCCTCTTGCTTCCTCTCTCACCATTCAATCTCTGCACATGCCAGCTCCCCTTCACCTTCAGCCATGAGTGGAAACAGCCTGAGACCCTCACCAGATGCGTATGACCAATTTTAAACTCTTCCCGAAATCAGAATTGTGAGCCAAATAAACCTTTTTTCTTTAGAAATTATTAGTGTTCTTTTGTAGCAACACAAACAAACTAAGCCACATACTATGTTTGCTTTCTCTTTCCCATCCCTTAATCTGAGTAGAAATTATAACTTTCTGACAAATTCAATTATTAAATTTACTCCAGAAAGTGATAAACTAATTCAAAACATTCTCCTCCCTCACATTAGGCCAGAATTGTATGATGTCTATGGCAACATCTTCTCCTTCCCACTCCTTTTAGAATGAACAGATGAATTTATGTATCAGTTGCCTGTACATGGTGTGAGAACATCCTTGGACTCAGTTTACTTTGTTCAGGTTTCATCAGTTGTTAGTAACTTTTGCTGATATGTGAATGCTCTGTGCTTACTAAGAAAGGTTATTATTTTGGTCACAAAATCTACCTTTAAATCTAGCAGTATAAATTCAATTATTTTACTGTTGATCCATCTAAATTCATCATATTCCATGAATACAAAGTGTCTAGGACTTTGTCCTGTGGGAATTTCTCATGTTTTAAGTAAACACTGAGAATTAATGCATGTCAACTCTCCTCTTGCCATTTTGAGATTTTCTAGATCTTGCTAGCTTTGAAAGTTAAATTGGGTGAAATAAAAATGCTGCAATATTTAAAAAATTTAAATCTCAAAAACCTCAAGACGTAGTTCAAGATTTTTTAAAGTTCAAGTATTTGTCAATAAATAATAATGAATCATTTGTTGCTTTAAAAAAGAATAGGAAAGGATGTGTGACATAACTGGAACATTCAATAATGGCTCTATCAAATTCCTAAAATAAGCTTAAAGAAACATAAGATCTATGTATTAATATTTATGACTGTTTCTGAAAAGGATATGAGTTCAAACCTTTCTCAACAGTTGGTATTAAACAAAGTGTTCAAACACAAACAGAAATTTAATTGATATTCTTAATTAAAATGATGTAACTCATATTACATGCCAATTTAAAAATAAAGGGAACCACTGGGGGATTGGTCATTTAAAAAACTAATATAGGTGAAAATTGTGGCTGTTGCTATAAATTGTTATTGGTCAATGAGTTTACTATAGATACATGTACACACATATATACAATAAATGCTATACATTACATGAATTTGAAAAATAAGTGTGCATTATGGGAAAGCTACTCCAACTTTTCATAGATTTTTAAATGCAAACATTTGAAAAATGAAGGAAGAGAAGATAGAAGTAGAGAAGGAGCTGGAGAAAAAGGAAAGGAAGGAAATGAGAAATACACCTTGGATAAACAAACTGTGATAAGTTGGTGCGTTCTGGAAAGAGAGTTTGATGGAGAACTGAGCCATTATTGGTAACTGGAGATATGACTCATTATTTCATGTAACAACTGTATTAAGTAACAACTGTATTAAGCACCAACTAGGCTAAGAATGCATTAAAGGAAAAAACTTAGGCATTGAAAACGCGAGAGCTGGGTTCAAATCCTAGACCTATACTTAAAGCTCCCTAAGGACTCACTTTCCTCATGTTCCAAGTAAGAGGGAGAGAGGGACTCATTATTCTTACCTTACAGGTTAATGCGGGGGTTAAATGCTATGAGGCAAGAAACATATTGCTTGCTACAATTAGTACTGAAAAATATTACCCGTTTTCTTATTCCATATGAGACGTGCTGGGTTCTTAATCTTTGTGCATTTTCTTGTTTGTTTTACATACAGGTAGAGGAAAGGCAAGATACTATCTTTAGTCAATTAAATCTATGATTTTGAGAAATGATGTTTTCAAAGTATCCTTGCTCATTGATTTTACTGTACTAGAGAGTCTGAGCATTATCTTGAGGACTTTGGAACAGTAATAATAAAAAAGAATTCTATGCATCTGCAAGTGTAAGCAGAATTTTTACTGAGTAATTTTAAAACATTTTTTGTTGTTGTTCAGTTAATCTTAGTTCAAATTTTTAAATTAGTTATTGAGGTAGACACTAAAATGTACTTTCCCTTACTGTATTTTTAAGAGCTACAAAACTAACATTGAAAACACATACTGAAAATATTATTGCATGTTTGATTAGTTAATATGCTTATTATTAATTATTGTAGGTAGTAAGAAAACTAATCTAAAAGCTTTGTTTATTCAAGCTGTTTATCATGGTCTTAAGGAAATTTTTGTAAAGTGCTTTATAATTTTACTGTCATGTATTCAGAATAGTCTTATTCAAATACATCCAAAACTTTGAGTATATCAATAAAGTCTTTCAAAAACCAGGAAAAAAATAGTGGGTTTTTCCAAAGAGAGAACTTAACATAAGAATTGGTGTAATTGTATTGAAGGACTGCCAAAGGATATAATGGAGTAACTGGAAGATTCATAAATGCGGGAAGCAGGGATATCCACTAAGAGAAGGGCAATAAAAGATAGAGGTTGGGGTTATCAAAATCAAAAATTTTAAAGCCAGACCACTGTAGAGTTGGCACTTACACTTCTGAGGAGAGGGTGCCAGCAGGCTTGTGCTGGCACCTCAGGAGGCACGCAGAAAAGCCTTGAAGAGCTTCGGTCAAATCCATGGGGAAGATGCACTGCATGGATGGCTGGTGCTGGTTACACACATGCCCAGGGGAGGAGTCCCACATTGTTGGGGCTTGGACATCTGAGGAGAGGAAGCTGCATTTGGGGTCCATGAATCCCTGAGGGGAGCTTATATGGTTTGACTTTGTGTCCCCACCCAAATCTCATCTTGTAGCTCCCATAATTCCCACATGTTGTGGGAGGGACCTGGTGGGAGATAGCTGAATCATGGGGGTGGGTCTTTCTCATGCTGTTCTCGTGATAGGGAATAAGTCTCATGAGATCTGATGGTTTTACAAATGGGGGTTTCCCTTCACAAGCTCTCTCTCCTTGCCTGCTGCCATCCACATAAGATGTGACTTGCTCCTCTTTGCCTTTGCCATGATTGTGAGACCTCCTGAGCCATGTGGAACTGTAAATCCATTAAACCTCTTCCTTTTGTAAATTGCCCAGTCTTAGGTAGATCTTTATCAGCAATGTGAAAATGGATTAATACAATATATTGGTAGCAGGAGAGTGGCACAGTGTTGAAAAGATACCCAAAAATGTCAAAGTTACTTGGGAACTGGGTAACAGAAAGGGGTTGGAATGCTTTGGAGGGCTCAGAAGAAGACAGGAACTTTCTGGAGACTTGTTGAATGGCTTTGCCCAAAATGCTGATAATGATATGAACAATAAAGTCTAGGTTGAGGTAGTGTCAGATGGAAATGAGGAACTTGCTGGGAACTAAAACAAAGGTAACTCTTGTTATATTTTATCAAAGAGACTGGTGGCATTTTGCCCCACCTTCAAGATTTATGGAATTTTGAACTTGAGAGAGATAATTTAGGGTATCTGGCAGAAGAAATTTCTAAGCAGCAAAGGATTCAAGAGGTGACTTGAGTGCTGTTAAAGGCATTCAGTTTTACAAGGGCAACATCATAAAAATTCAGAAAATTTGCAGCCTTGCAAAGTGATAGAAAAGAAAATCCCATTTTCTGAAGAAAAATTCAAGCTGGTTGCAGAAAGTTGCATAAATGATGAGCAACTGAATGTTAATCCCCACGATAATGGAGAAAATGTCTCTAGGACATATCAGAGGTCTTCTCTACAGCTCCTTCCATCACAGGCCTGGAGGCCTAGGAGGAATAAATGGTTTTGTGGGCCAGGCCCGAGTCCCTGTGCTGTTGTAGCCTAGGGACATGGTGCCCTACATCCTAGCCACTCCAGCCGTGGCTGAAAGAGGCCAATGTATAGCTTGGGCCATGGCTTCAGAAGGTGTAAGCCCCAAACCTTGGCAGTTTCCACGTGGTGTTGAGCCTGCAAGTGCACAGAAGTCAAGAATTGAAGTTTGGGAACCTCCATCAAGATTTCAGAGGGTGTACGTAAACACCTGGATGTCCAGGCAGTTTTCCGAAGGGGTGGGGTCCTCATGGAGAACCTCTACTAGGGCAGTGTGGAAGGGAAATGTTGGGTGGGATATTCATACAGAGTCCCTACTGGGGCACTACCTAGTGGAGCTGTGAGAAGAAGACCACTGTCCTCCAGAACCCAGAATGGTAGATTCATCAACAGCTTGCACCATGTGCCTGGAAAAGCCACAGACACTCAACTCCAGCCCAAGAAAACAGCCAGGAGGGAGGCTGTACCCTGCAAAGCCACATAGGCAAAGCTACCCAAGACTGTGGGAACCAACCTTTTGCATCAGTGTCACCTGAATGTGAGACATGAAGTCAAAGGAGTTCATTTTGGAGCTTTAAGATTTCACTGCCCCACTGGATTTCAGACTTGCATGGGGCCTATAGTCCCTTTGTTTTGGTCAATTTCTCCCATTTGGAATGGCCATATTTACCCAATGCCCATACCCCCATTGTATCTAGGAAGTAACTAACTTGCTTTTCATTTTATAGTCTCATAGGTGGAAGGGACTTGCCTTGTTTCAGATGAAACATTGGACTGTGGACTTTTGAGTTAATGCTGAAATTAGTTAAGACTTTAGGGGCACTATTGAGAAAACATGATTGGTTTTGAAATGTGAAGACATGACATTTGAGAGGGGCCAGGGGCAGAATTACATGGTTTGGCTCTGTGTCCTCACCCAAATTTTACATTGTACCTCCCATAATTCCCACATGTTGTGGAAGGAACCTTGTGGGAGTTAATTGAATCATGGGGGTAGGTCTTTCCTGTGGTGTTCTCATGATATTGAATAAGTCTCATAAAATCTGATGATTTTAAAAATGGAAATTTCCCTGCCCAAGCTCTCTCTTCTTGCCTGCCACCATCCGTGTAAGATGTGATATGCTCCTCCTTGCCTTCCACTATGATTGTGTGGTCTTCCCAGCCATGTGGAATTGTAAGTCCATTAAACTTCTTTCTTTTGTAAATTGCCCTATCTTAGGTATGTCTTTATCAGCAGCATTAAAGAAAAGACTAGTACAGGAGCAATAAGAGTGTTTCTAGACATGTAGAAAGAAGCTGAAGGCTGGAACCAATTGCTGCCATTGGAACAAAGGAGGATGGCTGGAGTGTGGGTGACACTGATGGTACCAACTATCAAATAAGGATCAAATGCCTTTTCTCCCACCTTTCCCTGTCTTCTAAGGTCATTAATTGGCAGAATCTTATAGAAAGCCAGCAAGTATAGAAACATAATTTGTATATCTTAGCCCCAGTGCCAGAGAGAAAAGGGAAAAAAAGAGCAATAGCTTTGTAATTAGAACAGTAACATTTTGTATGTTTAGAAAACTCTTATTTGTCAGTTTTGTTCTCCAAATTTACTTATTTAGATATTAACGTGTGTTGCTTTTGTGATAATTCATCAAAGAGAACTGAGTATCTGGTGTTTATGGAAAGCAAATTAATATCTTAGTATAATTTTTATTTCAATGTTAAATTTCTTTATTTAAGTACAGAGAATTGTTGACTATCATCATCATTTCAATTGATTATCCAACTGTGACATACAGTTGTAAAACTGACATTAATTTTCAGAAGTTATTACTTTCTAGTGAACCTTAAATGTTCATTCATAAGATACATCTTCTTTTCCAGGATCACATAAAATGATTAATAAATTTATTACTATTATTATCTACTGCACAAATATTCTACTGTTATTTATTCAAACAGAAGTATTCCATATTCTGAATCAGTACAGTGTTAATCTGCTTACTATGTCCATAAAAATGTGCCAGTGATTTGATTAGAGCCATAAATATTTGTTTTTTGTATTCAAAGGAGGCTATCGCTTTATGTTGTCAAAATCCTTACTGCTTGTATAATCATGTTTATTCCTTGTGCTTTTGTTTGTTTTGTTTTGTTTTTTGAGACAGAACCTTGCTCTGTCACCCAGGCTGCTGGAGTGCAGTGGCATGGTGATTACTCACTGCAGCCTTGACCTCCCATGCTCAAGTGATCCTCCCACCTCAATCTCCCAAATAGTTTGTACTACCGGTGCATGCCACCATGCCCACCTAATTTTTAAATTTTTTGTAGAGTCAGTGTCTCCCTTTGTTGCCCAGGCTGGCCTCAAATTCCTGGGCTCAAGAATTCCTCCCACTTCAGCCTTCCAAAGTGCTGAGATTACAGGCATGAGACACCATGCCCAGTCCTGGCATTCAATTTCAGTATCTATAAACTGCATTTATTTTAAAGTTCCTCTTGAATCACAATTTATCCATGGAGTATACATACCAGGACACAAAGCATACTCTATCACAGTTGGAAGGGCAGGAGATTCGGAGAATATAGTATAAAACTAACATAGTAGCCAGAGCAGTCTAATTTTTCCCAAAGGGTCCATGAATTCACACCCTACTGTACAGCTGCTCTCAAGTTTTCATTTTCTTCACAGAGTGTTCAATAGTTCTGTCATTGAAAAGTGTTTCTGCCAGGATTGATGGTGTGAAATAAAATTTATGGGAGCTGTTGGTTTGGACTGAGCTCTTGCACTAGGCCCAAGAGACCAAACCAAAATAGAGTGACTCCATTATCAAGCCAAAACTAAGTTGTTTATCTGACCTTCCTAGAAATCAAGAGAGTAAGAGATAGTAGCCAAATCCCTAGAGGAGCCAGTTTTAGCTGGCATAATAGGGAAGTTCCCTCTGCTTTAACTTTTACAAGGAAACTGGCTTTGAAATAACAAATCTGCTTTTTGCTCTCTGTTTCTGCTTTGGCCTTTTACTATATATAAAACCAAACTCCTCTGCTCAGCTTATTAGAAAACTCATTATATTATATAGAATGAAGTGTTGCTTGATTTTAGAATTGTAGATAAAAACCAATTAAGATCTTTAAATAAGTTATAATTTTGTCTTTTGGCAATAGTTTCTGAACTGAGTCTTGGAAATAAATAATCTGACAATCAGGTAAAAGGAATGGAGAAAGATGAGTGAATTTTTTAAAGATGTTTTTTACTCATTCTAGTAAGTTCCTTCACTCTACAAAAATAAATAATTCCACCCCTCTACAAAAATAAATAATTCCACCCCCTGGGTAAATTTGCTTCCATAATGGAAGAAAATATCATCGGTAAAAGTGGAAACCATGGGTAAGAAAAGAGAAATAATTAAAATGCCTAAACCAACTTTACTCTCATTAAAATATCAAACAGGTGAACTAGAATGATTCACTAAGATTTCGAATCAACTGTTAGTAGTCTTTTCATGTAGAAAGAAGTCTGCATTTAGGAAGCAGTTGAAAGAAATTGCTAAGTTCTAAAGATAGGTCCTGTCCAGACCAAAGCAGGTCCCTAGCCCTAATAGGGATCCCTTGGGTAAGTAGACCATTTGCTACAATAAGAAAAAATGACATCAAAGGAGAGGCTACGAGCTGTGATCTGAAGATCAGTGGGTGAGGAATCTCTTGGAAATCTCCTGGATGCTTGCTCTGGACACAAGCCAGGCACTGGAGATATAAAGAAATGTGTGGCCCTCAACTGTTCAACAAATAGGCGTCAATACAAACTGAATATTTAATAATGCATCAGTCTACAATCAGAATTTCAAAGCCCAGAAAAATTCATTTAAAAGGTCAATCCTTTAGACTATTGCAATATTTTTTTGTTGTCAATTCCCTGTTTAGCAGTCAGCCTTCCACATTTTCTATTGAGTTTTCTAGACAGTTTAGAATAGAAAGTCCTACAGGGTAAGAAGTTCAAGAGTTAATGGATGCTTTTGTTCTTCCAGCTGGTTCTAATAAGAGTGGTAAAACCCGACAGCATATTCTTTTTAATTTGATTATAATCCAATTTCTTACATTCTTGGACTTAAACTTCGTTTACTGCACTAGTGATTTTTTAAGGTTAACCTCCCCCTGATGCCCTTTTTAAAGAGTGAAAGCTGAAATTATAACAACTATATGACATTGATGGGGCTGCTTTTAGAGCCTCAAATTCAAGCTCCAGAAATTTATTTTTGATTGCGAATATTTATTTTAAAATATTTATAGTGCCAGCTTATGTTTTCTATGCCCAGATTTTGTTCTCCAACTTCTGAAGCCCACAGAGTATGAAACAAGCATTTATAATGGAGATGATGGTGCTAATTTTATGTATTTTATTCCCTGGCATATTTGATTGCAATAGAGTAGATAAATGGATGGATTTGTAGCTATGATATATCTATATATATATCTCCACACATACACACACACACACACACACACATATATATATAATATACATGGGAAGGCGTCAGATATCTCATGTGTCTATACACATACATATGTATATAGGATATAATGATACATATGACATATATGTGATGTAAGTCTTCACATCATCTGTAGGCATAATACAAGTTGGTTCATCTTGGACCAGTCATATAGCTTCTACAAAGTTTATGTTTCCTGGACAAAGCAGTATATAATGCTAATTATGTAGCTATGCCAGAACAAAGGTCAAGATAAAAAAGATTCTGCCTAGAGCAAAAGATAATTTTTATATATAAATTATATACAGTTTTATATACAAATATAAATATCACCCTGATATATTAGTTTGCTAGAATTGCCATTACGAAGCACCACAGACTGTGTGGCTTAAACAACAGAAATTTGTTTTCTAACAACTCTGAAAGCTAGCAGTCTGAGATCAATGTATTAGCAGGGTTGGTTTCTTCTAAGGCTCTCTCCTTGGCTTGTAAATGGTTGTCTTCTTCCGGTGTCTTTATATTGTCTTCTCTGTGTCTGTCAGTGTTCTAATCTGCTCTTTTTATAAAGATATCAGTCATATTAGATTAGGGTTCACTCCAATGGCCTCATTTAATATTAATTTCTTTCTTAATGACCCAATATCCAAATACAGTCATATTCTGAGGTACTGAGAGTTAGGATTTCAACATATAGTTTGTTAGGACACAATTCAGCTTGCAACATTTGGGATGTTTGCTTTACTACTAGTGCCTTGGTGAATGAATGGCTACTATTTAAATAAAAGACCAACATTTTAGAAGAGAAAGTTTTGTTGTTGTTTTTTCCCTCACAATAATAGGAAAGATAGTCATGAGAAGTAAAAGACTGAAAGAGAGGAAAGATAAAGTAAAAGAGAGAGACAAAAAGGAGTGAGATTTGTCACCTCTATTTTATCTGGGCTAAATGAGAGGTCCACTAATTATGTGAAACTACTAATTTCTATCTTCTGTGTATTTAGAGGAATCTTTGTGTTACCCTTTATCTTCATTTTAAAGGTCTTGGTATTATACGTCAATCAGAATATAGAATTCACATATGAAAGATGGCCTCATAATGCCATAAAAAGTAAATTTCCATATTTGACAAGTGTGCAAAAGTGCAACACCATTCCAACACTGACAGAATAATTTTAAGGATTTTAAATGAGACTTATCGTATTATTATTGGCTCTAATTAGCAGTCAAAAAGGTATAACATTCTTTCTATGCAATTAAACTCCATTCCAAAAGGTGTTAAGTTCATTTTTCTTCTACAAAAGAAAGGTGGAAAAAATCTTGAGAACTAGGAATAATTGCGATCATGAGGCTATGAATCAATTAGGCCAAATAATCAACTTTTTAATAGAGAAAAATGTCATGTAAAAAGCAATTTCATGAATGGTGCTAGCTATTTCTTATAAGCAGGAATCTGTAGAATAGAAGCTGTGCAATATTCTCTTGCCCAGGTAGGAACTGAAGAGTGTGCTCTTTTCCCTGATGCGGACAAATGACTCCATCCAGACACTAGTCTTTGGAGAGCAGTCTCTCAGATGCTGACCCTCTCTACAACAGAGAGAGCACATGGCATGTCCTGCTAGGCTACTTCTCTGCCATCCTGCTAGCAGGTCAGGCCCTGACAATATAAGAGCCCTGTGAGCCTCTACTCATGTTTGGATAAGTCTCTCTGCATTATTGCAAATACAAGAAGCATTCTGTAGCTGTGTAATAAAGAGAGGAGAACACTTGCAATATTCTCAGTCAAGATTCTCAACTCCCTGAAGAAAAACAGTGTATTTTACATACATTCATGCTAACTATTATAATTACATTATACAGAAAGATTATTAACCGAATATTATATATATGAAAACAGAGTTGAAAGCTTTTCAACTGCTTCAATTGATGACTCCCAAGATGTACCTGACTGTACTGATGCAATCTGATGAATTTTCATTTCAAGCTATTCTAACAACGATATTTTATGATAGAGAAATGAAGAGTATTGTTTTAAGGAAGACCATGTTTTCAAATATTTTTATCTCTGACCTAAATTTTGTTTTCTAGTTTGTTTCAAATTTTCACACTTGGGTCAATTTTCTTTTGCTCTAGGTAGAATTATTTTATCTTGACTTTTGTTTTGCTGTATTTTTGCCTTACTGAAAAAGTTTTTATTATCCCCCTTTCTTTTCATCCGATAAGTAGCTCTTCTGTGTCCAGAGATAAAGATATCCTTTACTTCCACAAGCATTATTTTGGCATATGTATTTTTGTTTCAGTTAGGAAAAGAACAGAAAAATGATTTTCCTTCTTGTTTTCTTTCTAAAACTTGCTTTAGAAGCTAAGTGGGAGCAGCCCTTTCACATACCATTATGGTAGTTATTTACGTGCATTAGTGTGATTCATTTTCACAAATTTATGAGATAAAGTTAACCTTTATTTCTTAAAGAGAGAGAACAAGTGGAGGAAAAGGTCAACTGCAGGTGCTTGAGGTTGTATTGTGTGCTGCTTAAGAAGAAGAAATATGGAGTCAGAGTGCCTCATCCTTTACTAGTTGCGTGACATATCACAAAAAGCGGAAGTGTATTCAACCAAAAATGCAACTTGGACAATTGCATTCGTAAAAACTAAAAACTATTTATGGAATATGCAGGAATAAAGTTCTTAAAATTTTATAAGATGACATAAAATGTATTTCTTTGATAAATGACATTATTTTCTTAACATACATTTCCAGAAATAAAATTGCTAAGTCAAGATGCATATTGAATGATTTTGATACATATTTTTAAATTATCTTTTAAAAAGGTAATTTTTAATAGGAAAGTAGAAGTTTATCTCTTATTGCTGGGAATAATGATATTAAATTTTTTTCTTTTTATTATCTGCATTGACTCACTTTTCTTTAATGAGCATATACTACTTGTATAGCAACAGAAAATAAAGGAGAATTGTATTTGTGAAGTGTCACGTCAGATCATCCTGTTCAGTTTGAAATCCTCTTTGACTGTTAATCTACCTTGAGATGTTATTTTAGCTATATAAATGCTCCCTACAGGTTAAGAGTATAAGCCAAGATGATTAAGGAGATTGAATTCTCATTTGATTGATTGTTGCCATAGACACTTACACAGAGATAAATAAACCATTAAACACAGATCTCTTACATTTGGAAAGAAGTGGCAAATCATCACACTGCTTTCTTTGGTGTACATAAGTAACATCATAATATTGTGAGTGTGCGTCTGTATAACATTCTGCCTATATCTTAATGATCTAGTACGTATATGCTACTTCCTTACATGAAAATGAGCTGTACATATTTGAGTAACATTGGTGACTTTTTTACATAAATCAGTTTTTCCTTTTGATGACTACATTACGTGAAGATGTTTGAATGCTGCTTTTTTTTGTTATGTATATACTTATATCTGTGAAACATCTAGCTAGATGTCCTGTAGGAATCAGTTTTACATATGTAAACAGGTATATTTCTGTACTCTAATTTTGATAATTAAAACAATAATTCATAATTTTATTATTCAACCATTCTTAAGTGTTTAATAGCCATTACTATCAAAAATTTCTCTTTGTGGCTAATTTGATTACTTGGAGTTTCTTTTTATTGTGACAAAAAAAGAAATCCTGCACAGACAACTTTAATTTCAATATTTTGATGATGAAAATTAAGGATAATTTAAATAGAAATGATTCAGAAAAGAATCAGTGAGACTTAGTGAAGGATCATTGTGTACTATGGAGAAGCTGATTTAAGATAAACTTATTAACCATATTTAACATATATAAAGAATTATTAGACTGAGTATATAGACAGGTGTTTTACTCTTGAATGACAAAAGAAGAAAAACTGAATTCAGCCGATGTGTATAAAAGTTAAAATTAACAGTAAATTAAAAACAGATAATTAATTAAATATATGATACAATATAACATTTTATAGGCAAGTTGATGTTACAAATCTGTATTTATTTACATTGATATGTTTTGATACTAATGTGTTAAATAGCCATTAAGAAATAACTTCTTCTTTGAATAATTTGCTTTCTAAATTTCTTAACATAAATTTCCAGTTTTACATGGAAAACCAAGCTTTCAAAACATTAGTGATGTGCTTTTTACATAGTGTTAAAAAGTTTCTTTTTTATTCCCCAAGACAGAATCTTGCTCTTTTGTCCAGGCTGGAGTGCAGTAGCACAATCTCAGCTCACTGCAACCTCTGCCACCCTGGTTAAGCAGTTCTCCTGGCTCAGCCTCCAAAGTAGCTGGGATTACAGGCATGAACCACCATGTGTAGCTAATTTTTAAATTTTTAGTAGTGACAGGGTTTCATCCTCTTGGTCAGGCTGGTCTCGAACTCCTGACCTCAGATGATCCACCCACCTTGGCCTCCCAAAGTGCTGGGAACGCACCTGCCCTAAAAAGTTTCCTAAATGCCGCTTTATACTCTCACATTATCTAAAAAGGAATATGTATTAGATTCCTGGATATTTTGAATATCATAAGGAACATGCTTATTTGCTACAGATTCTCTGTTTATAACAGTATTGTAACTTCAGTTCAAAACAATACACAAAACATTGTAAGTTCCCTTGATATTTTAAAAATTCCTTTATTTTCTTCCTTTCTGAATACAAATGCTGTTCAGTCTGTTGATTCTTCATTCACCTGAAATATTAGGGACTGATTTCTGAATTGCATTTCATTCTGAAGCCTTTCAGAGCCACTGACATAAAGGGGCTGGCAAACTTGGAATACCATTTGTTGTATAATTTTATTTTTTTATCTTGGCAAATCAACATAATTCATACAGGATTATGCCATTGTCTTTTGAAATAAATCAGGTTTAAGAATGTAAAAATGTTAATAAAGATAGTAAGTGTTAATTCTGTCTTTTGTTACTGTATTTCTTCAAGCTGTGGCTGCCAACTGCTTTGAGTGATGTTATTGTAACTCACACATTAGGGAGAGAAAAGAGATGTTTGGTGGATTTTTAATTAACGATCCCTATCAATGCTCCTTGACCTTTCCCACTCTATCTCCCCACAATTTCCATCCCTGGTTGGAAATTTTTTGCTTACCCATACTAAGCCAGAGTTATTGATGGGAAGGCATCAGGTATGTCATGTGTGTTGCTGGTAGGGTGGGAGACTGTGGAGGGTAGGAATAGGTGGAAATCTACCGCAATGAAGAAAAAAAAGCATTTCCGAGGACATCCAAAACATGGAGGCTAGATAATAACAATAGCCACTTGTATTGAGAACTTCCACTCTGCCTGGCTCTTTGCTATGAACCACATTTTTCATTCCTTCTAACAATCACACAAGACAAGTAAAATATCATTCTCATTTTTTAATGAGAAAACTAGAGATTACAGAGGTTATAGATACTTGCTCTGAGTCACTGCTAATGAGTAGTAGAGCTTTGATAAGTCCTTGCATTTAGGTTGTATCTAGCACATTAACTCTTAGAAGTATATCTTGCTCACCAGAGTTGCAGAGTTGAGTGTATTACTTGGGTTCATTAATGTGTTTTTTTCTTTCTAATACTAAAGTCATTTGAACTTGTTAGATTTTGAAATATGTGTCTTTTTTTAATCTAGCTTTAACATCTTTAATCTCAGAATCTTGCATGCCTTCATATTCTTAGGACCACAAAACCACAGGAATATTTAAAACGGTGTCTAATGGAAACAATATGAAGTTGGCCATGGGGTCAAATTAGAGAATCTGAACGCTATGCTTCTTCTTCATTGCTCTTCATATTTCTTCAGAGTAAACCTATTCCTCCATCTCAAGCTCACCCCCTTTCCAAAATCATACACAATGCTCTCCCAACAGTATGCATTAGGCTTTCTCTACTGTACCCACTATGAAATTACAGGAGAAGCCTATCGAGATCTCACTACCTCATCTCTCTCATATGTTTACAGAAGGTGACAGGAAGGTGCCGATAGGGAATAATAAGCAGGTGGCTCAAGCATCAACATTACATCACCTCTTGTGTTCACAACAAATATATAAAGAATTATTAGACTGAGTATATAGACAAGTGTTTTACTCTTGAAAGACAAAAGAAGAAAAACTGAATTCAGCCGGAATATTATGGAATATTATCCAAAGATAATAACGATTGTATTTTCTTCACTTAAACACATTAAATCATTCCTCTCTTTAATCACTCGTTAATGGGCAGCATCTTTATTTTCATTGTATTTTCTTCTCTCAAACACATTAAATCATTCCTCTCTTTAATCACTTGTTATTGGACAGCATCTTTATTTTCATGCCATTCTACTCTGCTGTCTTTGCTATAGCACAGGTTCACTGCTGACCATACCTAAAAATTAGTTGTTCTATGGGGATAAGCAAAGTCTAGGTTAGGCATACATTTCATATAATGTTAATAAATTTAATCCAGATAAAACAATCATATTAAGGTGCAGTAAAATATTTAAATTTCACTTAGCAAAGAGAAAACTACACATGAATATGGCAGTTATGAACAGAATATGCATATCAGTAATGCTTCCAAGTAGGTTCTGACTTCATTTTTCTTATGAGGTACAAGCCATTCAAAAACTAATTGAATGGCTTGTACCTCGTAAGAAATATGAAGTAAGAACTGAAAGAATTTTTTTTTTTTTTGAGACAGAGTCTCACTCCATCACCAGGCACCAGGCTGGAGTGCAGTCGTGTGACCTCGGCTCACTGCAACTGTGGCTCACCACAACCACCAGCTCCTGGGTTCATGCAGTTCTCCTGCCTCAGCCCCCCAAATAGCTGGGATTACAGCTGCATGCCACCACACCCTGCTAATTTTTTTTTTTTTTTTGTATTTTTAGTAGAGATGGGATTTCACCATGTTGACCAGGATGGTCTCCATCTCTTGGCCTCATGATCCACCTACCTCGGCCACCCAAAGTGCTGGGATTACAGGCGTAATCCACCACATCTGGACTGTACCACATTTTCTTTATCCAGTCTACCATTGGTGGGCTTTTAGGTGGGTTACAGGTCTTTGCTATTTTGAATAAGGCTGCAACGCACATATATATGCATGTCTTTATAATAGAATGACTTCTATTTCTTTAGGTATATACCCAGCAATAGAATTGCTGGGTCAAATGGTAGTTCTGTTTTTAGCTCTTTAGGGAATCACCAAACTGTTTTCCACAATGGTTGAACTAATTTACACTCCCACCAACAATGTAAAAGCATTCCTTTTTTCTCCACAACCTTGCCAGCATCTGCAGTTTTTTTTTTTGTTGTTGTTGTTGTTGTTGTTGTTGTTGTTGTTTTTTTGGCTTTTTAATAATAGCCATTCTAGGATGGGTACAGTGGCTCACGCCTGTAATTCCAGCACTTTGGGAGGCCGAGGCAGGTGGATCATTTGAGGTCATCCAGCCTGAGGCCAGCCTGACCAATATGATAAAACCCCATCTCTACTAAAAATACAAAATTAGCCAGGCGTGCCAGTGCACGCCTGTAATCCCAGCTACTTGGGAGGCTGAGACAGGAGAATCTCTTTAAACAGGGAGGCAGAGGTGGCAGTAAGCAGAGATCATGCCATTGCACTCCAACCTGGGCAACAAGAGTGAAACTCCACCTCAAAAAAATAATAATAACAGTAATAATAGTAATAATAATAGCCATTCTAAATGGCATGAGATGGTTTCTCATTATAGTTTTGATTTGCATTTCTCTATTGATCAGTAATGTTTAGCTTTTTTTCATGTTTTTTGGCTGCACGTATGTCTTCTTTTGAGAAGTGTCTATTCATGTATGTTGTCCACTTTTTAATGGGGCTGTTTGTTTTTTCCTGTAAGTTTGTTTAAGTTCCTTATAGATGCTGGATATTAGACCTTTGCCAGATGCATAGATTGCAAAAATTTTTGCATGATGGGATTTCTCTCAGATATTTACTCCAAGAATCTGGTTGAGCTCCTAGAGGTAAAACTCACAAAAGATGTGCCCCTCTACCCCGTGACTGAATGCCTCTGGAGTTTTTAACTCTCAGACATCTCCACATCTAGCCTCAAGTAATTTATCAATTACAGTTCACATTTTCCTACCCTGACACTGGCTTTCATACTAGTTTGCTGTGATCCTATGTATGTGAATGTCTTTGTCTCTAATGTTGAGGGCAGAGGTATCTACAGGCATACCTCATTTTATTTCACTTATTTTACTGCACTTCACAGATATCATGTATTTTACAAATTGAAGGTTTGTAAACCTTCATCAAGCAAGTTTATCAGGACAGTTTTTCCAACAGCTTGTGTTTACCGTGTGTATGTGTGGCACATTTTAGTAATTCTCACAATATTTCAAACATTTTTATTATTATATCTGTTGGATCTGTGATCAGTGATCTTTGATGTTGCTATGCAGTTGTTCTGGGAGCACCACAAACTGCACCCATACACGACAGCAAACTTAACTGATAAATGTGTATGCTCTGTCTGCTCCACCGACAGCCATTCTCCCATCTCTCTCCCCTTTGGGCCTCCCTCTTCTCTGAGACAATAATATTGAAATTCGGCCAACTAATGACGCTACAATGGTCTCTAATGTTCAAGTGAGAAGGAGAGTCACACATCTCTCACTTTAAATCAAAAGCTGGAAACAATTAGCTTAGTGAGGAAGTCATGTCAAAAGCCAAGATAGGCTGAAAGCTGGGCCTTTTGTGCCAAACAGCCTAATTGTGAATGCAAAGGACAAGACACTGAAAGAAATTAGAAGTGCTACTTCATTGAATACATGAATAGTAAGAAAGAGAAAGTAACCTTATTGCTTATATGGAGAAAGTTTTAGTGGTCTGAATAAAAGATTAAAGCAGCCACAACATTCTATTAAGCCAATGTCTAATCTAGATCAAGGCCCTAACACTCTTCGATTCTATAAAGGATGAGAGCCTGGTGAGAAAGCTGTAGAAGAAAAGTTCAAAGCTGGCAGAGATGTGACTGAATTGCTGCAATCTCATAATAAAACCTGCATGGATGAGGAGTTGCTTCTTATAGATTAGCAAAGAAAGTCTGTTTGTTTGTTTATTTTGAGATGGAATTTCGCTCTGTCACCAAGGCTGGAATGGAGTGACACAATCTTGGCTTACTACAACCTCTGCCTCCTAGGTTCAAGCAGTTCTCCTGCCTCAGCCTCCCAAGTAGCTGGGATTACAGATGATGCCATCACCCCTGGCTCATTTTGTATTTTTGGCAAAGACAGCGTTTCACCATGTTGGCAAGATTGATCTTGAACTGCTGGCCTCAAGTGATTAGCCTGCCTCAGCTTCCCAAAGTGCTGGGATTACAGGTGTGAGTCACTGTGCCCAGCCAAAAGTAGTTTCTTGAGGTGGGATCTACTCCTGGTGAGGTAGCTAGCTTCACACTTCTTTTCCTAGCTACCTTCATGAAGCTGCCTTCATGAAGTTGAAGCAAAGAAGCTATTTTCATAACATAAGATACAAGGTAAAGTAGCAAATGCTGATATAGAGGCTATAGTAAGTTATCCAGATCTAACTAAGAACACGGATGAAGGTGGCTACACTAAGCAACAGATTTTTAATGTAGATAAAACACCCTTCTATTAGAAGATGATGCCATATAGGACTTCCATAGTGAAAAAGGAGAAATCAATGCCTGGCTTCAAAGCTTTAAAGGCCAGGCTGACTCTAGTCAGGGGCTAAAGCAACTGGTGATTTTAAGTTAAAGCCAATGCTCATTTACCACTCCAAAAACCCTAGGGCCGTTAAGAATTACACTCAGTCTACTCTGCCTGTGCTCTAAAAATGAAACAACAAAGCCTGGATGACAGCACATCTGCTTAGAGTATGGCTCACTGAATATTTTAACCCTTTTCCCATTTGCCCCAAGAGTACTCACTGGCAGCGCCTGCAGCTGCAGAAGTTAACCCGACATACCTTTGCCATGAAACATCTCACTTTTATTATTATTTTCACAATTGCTCTAGTATATTGACTTTGGAAACAAAAGGCATCATCATTCTATAGCATTCTTTTTTAGCAGTGGTATTTCCACTTACAAAACATAGTAATTCTTGATCACTGAAAAAATCAAATTCTAGAAAGCATAACATTTCTATGCATGATGTTACCATCTTTTTCATAATTGTTGGCCAAAGGTTCATCTGATGAATCTGATTTTTCCAAAATAGATGACTCTGATGATTTGGATGATTCTAATGTTAGTTCTGTTTAGAAATAACTCCAAGGACAGTTTTTATATTTTATTTTCACATGGAAAAGCAGTCAAATTTGCTTCGGCCTCAAAGAGTATGTTTATGTAAAATTAAATGAGCACTGGCAGCAAGCTGCCCTTTTTTGTTCTAAATGAAAAAAGGGTTAAACCCACCATTGAGAGCTGTTGCTCAGAAAAAAGACACTTTCGAAATATCACTGCTCATTGGCAATGCACCTGGTCACTCAAGGCCTCTAAGAGAGATGTACAAGATGATGAATGTTGTTTTCATGCCTGCCAACACAACATCCATTCTGTAGCCCATGGATCAAGGAGTACTTTCAACTTTCAAGTCTTATTATTTAAGAAATATATTATGTGATGCTATACCTGCCATAGATAGTGATTTCTCTAGTGGATCCAGGCAAAGTTAATTTAAAAACCTTCTGAAAAGGATTCATCATTTTAGATATCATTAAGAACATTTATTATTCATGGTAAGACAGAAGGTCAATGTTAACAAGAGTTTGGAAACAGTTGATTCCAACCCTTATGGATGATTTTGAGGGATTCAAGACCTCAGTTGAGGAAGTATCTGTAGATGTGGTGGAAATAGCAAGAGAACTAGAATTAGAAGTGGAACCTGAAGACGTGACTGAATGGCTGCAGTCTCATGATCAAACTTAAATGGATGAGGAGTTGCTTCTTATGGATTAGCAAAGAAAATAGTTTCCTGAGATGAGAGCTATTCCTAGTGAAGATGCTGTGAATGATGTTAAAATGACAACAAAAGACTTAGACTATTACATAAGTATTGTTGATAAAGCAGTGGAAGGGTTTGAGAGAACTGACTTCAATTTTGAAAGTTCTGCTGTGAGTAAAATGCTATCAAACAGCATCACATGCTACACAGATACTTTTCATGAAAGGAAGAGTCAGTGAACGTGGCAAATATTATTGTTGTCTTATTTTAAGAAATTGCCACGTCACTCCAACCTTCAGCAACTACCACCCTGCTCAGTCAGCAGCTATCAACATTAAGGTAAGACCCTCTGCCAGCAAAAAGATTATGACTTGCCGAAGGCTCAGATGGTCATTTGCCTTTTTTAGCAGTAAAGTGTTTTTAAATAAAGATATGTACACCTTTTAGACATAATGCTATTGTATGCTTAAATGACTACAGTATAGCATAAAGATAAATTTTATATGCAGTGGGAAACAAAAAAATTAATTTATATGAGTTGCTTTATTGCTATATTCACTTTATTGTAGTGGTCTGAAACTCAACCCCAACAGCTCTGAAGGATGCTTATATATAAAGATATAATTAAGTTTCACAATAAATGGTAATACCGTGTTTATAATTGGAACTCATATTTTTGTTTATCATGTTCTTCCTTTCTGATGCTCCAAGTTTGCTTCTTCCATCATTTTCTTTTTGCTTAGAGAATTTCCCTTTAGCCATTCTTCATGGTAGATCTGCTGGCTACAAATTTGTTCACTCTTCATTTATTTGAGAATGTCTTGATTTCCCTTCATTACAGAGGGATATTTTCCCTGGGAATAGGATTCTGGAGTGACAGTTCTTTCAGTACTTGAAAGCTGTTGTACCATTTCCCATATATATGCAACCACCATAAAAAGGAATGAGATCACGTTCTTTACAGGGACATAGATGAAGCTGGAAGCCATTATCCTCAGCAAACTAACGCAGGAGCAAAAAACCAAACACTGCATGTTCTCGCTTGTAAGTGGGAGCTGAAAAATGAGAACACGTGGACACAGGGAGACAAGCAGGGCCTGGAGCCTGTCCAGGGCGGGGGGTATGGAGTAGTGGTCCTGCCTGGGGTGGGGCGGGGAAAGGGAGAGAATTAGGGAAAATAGCTAATGCATGCTGGGGTTAATACCTAGGTGACGGGTTAATAGGTGCAGCAAACCACCATGGCACATGTTTACCTATGTAACAAAACTGCACATGTACCCCAGAACTGAAAATAAAACATTTTTTTAAAAAGATGTTGTACTACTTCCTGTCAGCCTGCATGAATTCTGCTGTCATTTTATGTGTTTTTTCCCTTTTGGCAAGATGTCTTTTTTTTTTCTTCTGGCCTCTGCTAATAATTTTTTTCTTTGTCTTCCGTTTTCAGAAGTTTGACTATGTTGTATCTTCACGTGGATTTCTTTGGGTTTATCATGTTTGAGAGTTGATCAACTTCTTAAATCTGTAGGTTCATGCTTTTTGGCAAATGCCTGACGTTTTCAGTCATTATTTCTCTGAATACTTCTTCAGCTCTTTCATCTTTTGTTGTATTTCCATAGGCCCCAAGAGCTGCTCATTTCTTTTTTCAGACAGTTTTCTCTATCTTGTTCAGATTGGGTAACTTCTATTATTCTGTCTTACAGTTTACCAATTCTTTTTTCCATCCCTTCCATTTTGCTCTTGAAACCATCTATTGAGTTGTTTTGTTATTATCTTTTTTCAGTTCTAAAATTTCAAATAGGCTCTTTGTATATTCTTTTTTTCTTTTTTCTTTTTTCTTTTTTTGGCTGAGATGTCTTTATATTATTTGTTTCTAATGTGTTCATAATGGGTCCTTAAAACATTTTTACGATGTCTGTTTTAAGATAATGATCTCACCTGTGTGTAGTCACATGTACCTGTAGTCCTGGCTAGTCAGAAGGCTGAGGCAGGAAGATTGTTTGAGCCCAGGAGTTCAAGGCCAGCCTGGCCAGTATAGTGAGACCCTATCCCTTAAGAAATAAAATAAATTTGTCAGACAGTTTTAACATCTCTGTCATCTCAGTGTTAACATCTATTGATTGTCTCTCTTAGTTTACTTTGAGATCTTTCTGGCTTTTGATATGATGAATTATTTTTATTGAAGCCTACTTATCTAAGGTATTATGTCATGAGACTAGATCTTATTTAAACTTGTTTTAGCTGGCTTTTCCTGATGCCACACCAGCAAGAGAAATTAGAAATGCAACTTTGTTACTGCCAGGTGGGGGTAGAATTCAACCTCTGTTGATATCTGTTGGGAGCAGTCATTTCTGCTGTGTAGGGGTGGGAGTTCCAGGTCCCCCGGCAGTCATCCCGTGATAATCTCCTGGATAGAACAGTAGAAATGCCTTATTACTGCTCACCACATGACCTTCACTGATGCCATAGGGGAAGACAGCTTTATTACGCCTGGACAGTGGTAAAAGTCCTGACTCTCCACTGAGCCTCCTCTGATGCCACCCATCAGAGAGAGGGAGGGATGCTCCATTATTCCTGGGTGGTGCTGGAAATCCAAGCTTCCCATATGGTCTCCACTAATACCAAAGGGGGCATCATTACCTCCCAATGAGAATGAAAGTGCTGTATCCCTATTTGGCCTTCTCTAACACCATGAGAAAACAAGGAGAAGAATTTGGGGAAATTTGTTACACTGTAGCTAGTGTGGAAGTCTGGGCTCCACACTCAGTCTCTGCTGGTGTGGGTGGGAATAAATACCTCAGGATTTTTCTGTGGTGTTTGGTTAGAGTAGAGCAGTTATTGCCTCAAAGTTTTCTGTCTTGCTGGACTGCCCCTTTCCTGGTCCTTTGAATAAAGACAGTAAGCTTTTCCTGGGGCTTTTTTAAAAAAAAATCTGTGCCCATTGGCATTTCTGGATTGCCAGGATGTAAAAGACAAAAGGACACAAGGGACTCATCACCACGTTACTGCTTGCATCTTGAGGTACCTAGCCAGTCTGTTTTCTCTCTACCTTTCAGAGTCTTCTTATATTTATTTTACTTACACATAATTTACAGGGGTTTTAGTTGTACTTAATGGAAGGAATAGGGAAAAGTAAGTCTGTTCTGTCTTCCTGGAGAAAGAAGTTGGTTGGCACTTTCATGTATTGCTTTTAATACATTTGTATGTTTACAGCTGTTGCTTTTTCAATTAGTAATATATCATGAGCGTCTTTTTGTCATGTTAGTATATACACGTGAGTCTATTTTTTTCAACAGCTGCTAGATTGCTATTATGTAAGATTGTACTTTGAGACATAGTAAACCTACAGATCTACTTTAATGTGAAAGGTCATACATGGACATTTAGATTTTTCCTAATTGTTTTCTATTTTAATGATCAACATTCCTATACATATGTCTTTGCACATGTGTGGTATTTCTACAGGGAGATTCCTGGAAGCAAGTTTCCTAGGTCATAGGGTTTGCACATTTTTAATTTAAATGGATTCTCTCAAGTTGTCCCCCAAAGATGGCTTATCCTTTTACATTTACATAAGTGGTTTTATGAAGACGCATATTTTCCCATAAGTGTTTTAAAGAGAGGCCAAATGCAGTAGCCTATTTTAATATTCATTTCTTTAATTATTAGTGTCATTGGGCATCATTTTCTATGGTTCATTATTCATTTATAATTATAATTCTTGGAGCATGTTCCTATTATACTTTTATTGATTTATAGAAACTCAGAATCTTTATTTGACATAAACATTGGAAATGTTTTTCTAAGTCTCTCATTCATGCTGTAAGTTTCTATATAAAGCCTTTTATCTCACAGAAGTTTGGGGTTTGTTTGTTTGTTTTTATTTTTCACTCTGTCAACATTTGTTTTACAGTTGTAGATTTCCTCCCTTTCTTAGAAAGACCACCTTACCACAATGTTGCAAAGTTTACCTCTTGTACTTTCATCTAGTACTTTCGTCGCTTTATGTAAGGTTTTAACTGTATCACAAATGTGTATGTGTATATAATGTGAGGTAAAGATTTACCTTTTTTTTCCTATAGAAACAGTCACATTTTTCCTTCCTCCCTTTCTTGCCTAATCTAATTTTTATTTGCATAATTCACCTTATTTTTCTGAATATTCACATACAGTTATTAGTATATGTAGGTGATTTTAGGAAAAGTTGAGCTATAAATATAATTTTAAAATAATTTTAAATTTTTTTAAATGAGATATTTTATAATTTTTTAAATAATTAAAAATAAGTTCATCACCTTCTATATGTTTGGTATTTGCCATGTACTGTGGGAAAAACAGAAAGAAACATAAGAGATATTGCTTACTCCCAAAAAGCTCCTCATATACTTAAGAACATTGGTCAACTATACAGGAAACAAACAAAATCATACATAATATCAGAGAAATGATAGATTCTGGTACAGCACATAGGACAAACTAATACTGTACATGTTCAGAAGAGAAAGATCGATGAGAAACAATAAGACTCATAATATTTCATTTATTGTAACAAATAGGGGAAAATATCAATGACCAGTTCCTTCTAATTGATTTTGTTTTGACAGTGGAATCATATCTGACCTTTTTCCTGGGGTCCAAATTCCAGAACATGATTATGGTATTTTACAGTCAACAATTGTGGATGTCATGAATGGACAAAATCTTCAGCCTGAGATGTGTATGGTTAGAAAAGTGATACAGTTTTATGAAACTATGCTAGTAAGGCATGGTGTTATGTTAGTCGGGCCAACAGGAGGTGGCAAGACCACAGTTTACAGAGTACTAGCAGAAACTTTAGGAAATTTACAAAAACTTGGGATAGAAAATCCCTTTTACCAAGCAGTTAAAACATATGTTCTCAACCCTAAATCAATTACCATGGGTGAATTATATGGAGAAGTTAATAACTTAACCTTGGAATGGAAAGATGGTTTGATGGCACTAAGTGTCCGAGCAGCTGTGAATGATACTTCAGAAGACCATAAATGGATCATCAGTGATGGGCCAGTAGATGCTCTTTGGATTGAAAACATGAATACAGTGCTGGATGATAACAAGATGCTTTGCCTGGCTAACAGTGAGAGGATTAAACTCACACCTCAAATTCACATGCTTTTTGAGGTAAGTGTGCACATTACTGTGGAGTGAAATCATTCATTAAATTGGCATACCATCATTACATTTTTTTCTCACACTGATGTAGCCGTTACTATCTCTAATGTCTATTATTGTGCTCTGTTTACTTATTAAGTTATCCTTTTGTGATAGATTATCAGTCCTGACAGTCAAAGTCTCAAATGTTCTTGTCTCTGTAAATAGGAAGAACAAAATAAATTCTGGCTTCCTTAGCACTTACTTTCCTTTGGAGAGAGAGACAGAGATTTGAAATGCATTTCAAATTAAACAATTATTATATTTAATAAGAATGAATTATCCCACTGTGATATGCATATTTGATGAGGGATCAGAAGAGGAACATGGATCAAGTACAACTACAAACATTATGAAGGATACCATTTGTGTTATATTCATTCATCAAATACTGACTGAATGCCTACTATGTGCTAGGGATTCTAATACAAGAATGAAAAGGAGAATAGAGAAAAGCAAAGGCAAGAAAGAAAAAAAATACCTATTCCTGCTCGTAGGATTTGACAGTATCCTCCTATACTTGTGGGAATTTTTTTCACCTTATACCTTATGTAACTTTCCTCCTCCGTTTCTAATTACTTATTGTTCTCCCACTCTCTTCCACATAAAGGCTTTCAGTGTTAAGTTAGACTTTAAAAGTGTGAATCATTTTAGAAGTGTGAACACTGAAGTTGGAGAAATAAGGAAGCATCATATCAGCTGTTTCCTGTTCAACTTTCTTCAACTTTAGGTGCAGGATCTGAGGGTTGCCTCCCCTGCAACAGTCAGTCGATGTGGAATGGTGTTTGTGGATCCTGAAGAACTGAAATGGATGCCTTATGTTAAAACTTGGATGACGGGTATTTCTGAAAAAGTAAGTGCAACCAGATATTCCCCAATATCTCCATCTGTCAGGACTCACACTGCCTTCAGATGCACAAATAATAGGTTAAGGATTCATTATTCTTGATTGAGGGGACTTCATTATTTTACCTAGTCCTAAGAATTCCTGGAATCCTCCAGGAATGTTTATCTACTCCCCAAATCTGTCCCCATTCCTTGTTATCCCAGCCTGCCAGCCTGCCAGCCTGCCAGCCTGCCTACTCACCCTGCCTCCTGCCTATTCTGGCTGGCTTCTCCCCAAACTACAAACACAAGCCACTTTTTTGAGTCCCTTAAAAAACAGCTACAACAGCCTGAGGCATTGAGACTTTGAAGAAAGCTCTGTAGAAAGAGGGAAGCACAATGAAGAAAAAGAATATTTAAGTCCAGACATTAACTGTCATTGCTTTTGGATTTTCAGAGCCCCAAACAGCCAAAGATAAAAGAAAAAATAGTTTACATCCTACCCCAATGGTAGGTTCAAGACCCAAGACACATTCTAACCTCAGAGGTATAATTCCACCCAAAGTGAAGTAAAGTTTATATATTATTATTCAAAACAATTCAGTTTCATGCTACTTTCTGTAGCCTCTCCATTCTAACATAGAATCTTTCTCTTTACCTTAACAAAGGAAACATCCTTTGAGATGTTTCCCTCCATCTCATCCCCTACTCCAAGTAAACCATCTTCTTCTCTGCCTCTTCCCCTCCAAAGATGAGCTAGAAAACTATTGTTTTCCTCCTTTTTTGGGCATCAACATTTTAAGAATATTATGGTCTAGTCTCAAAGAGTACCTTATTATATATAGTAATACTCAGAATTGAGAGCTTATCATTGGCTACCTTAAAAATTTTAAACTTTTCTGAATTCACTTTTTAAAAAGTTAACAGACTTTTTTATGCTTACAGCAGTTTTAAGTTTATAGAAAAATTGAACAGAAATGAGAGTTCCCATGTACTTCTTCTCCCCCAAACAGTTTCTCCTATTAACACTTTGCATAAATGATGAACCACAATTTATACATTCTTATTAACCAAAGTCCATAGTTTACATTAGAGTTACTCTTTGTGTGCAATTTATGTGTTTTGAAAAATGCATAATTTCATGTTTCCACCGTTATAGTATCAGGCAGAATAGTTTCATTGCTCTAAAAATCCTCTAAGCTCCACATATTCATCCCTCCTCTCCATCCCTAAACCCCTGGCAACCACTGATCTTTTTACTGTCTCTATAGTTTTACCTTTTCCAGAATGTGACACAGTTGAAATCATATAGTACATAGCCTTTCCAGACTGGCTTTTTTTCACTTGGTAATATTCATTTAAGGTACTTCCATGTCTTTCTGTGGTTTGGTAGCTTTTTTTTTTTTTAGCATTGGGTAATATTTTATTGTATGAATGTACCACAGTTCATGTACCAGTTCACCTACTGAAAGACATCTTGGTTGCTTCCAAGTTTTGGCAATTATGAATTAAACTCTTAATAAGCATTAATGTGCAGGTTTTTGTGTGGGCA
The DNA here is from genome assembly GCA_963573385.1 of Cacajao melanocephalus. Taxonomy (NCBI): domain Eukaryota; kingdom Metazoa; phylum Chordata; class Mammalia; order Primates; family Pitheciidae; genus Cacajao; species Cacajao melanocephalus. The sequence continues at coordinate 110,775 of CAUYLG010042947.1, forward strand.
TAGTTTTCACCGTATTTGGGTAAATACCTCGGAATGTGGTTGCTGAATCATATAGTATATGTTTAGCTCTGTACAAAACTGTCAGACTGTCTTCTAATGTGGCTGTATCATTTTGTATTCCCACCAACAGTGAATGAGAATTCCTGTTGCTCACATCCTTGGCAGCATTTGGCATTGTCAGTGTTTTGGATTTTATCCATTCTAATGTGCATGTAGTAGTGTCTTGTTTTAATTTGCAATTTCCAATGACATATGGCTTGAGCATATTCCCATATGTTTGTTTGCTCTCTATGTGTCATATGTCGTGAGGTGTCTATTAAGGAAGACTTTAGTCCATTTTTTTTTATATTTTACTTATTTTTCTTTTCTTTATTTTTTTATTTTTTTTTAATTGCCTTTTAGGTTTTGGGGTACATGTGAAGAACATGCAAGATTGTTGTATAGGTACACACATGGCAGTGTGATTTGCTGCCTTCCTCCCCATCACCTATATCTGGCATTTCTCCCCATGCTTTCTCTCCCCAACTCCCCACCCCTCGCTGTCCCTCTCCTATTTCCCCCCCGACAGACCCCAGTGCGTGATGCTCCCCTCCCTGTGTCCTTGTGTCTTTAGTCTATTTTTAAGTTGGGTTGTGTGTTTTTTTATTGTTGCATTTTAAGAGTTCTTTGTATATTTTGAATTCAATTCTTTATCAAATTATATCTTTTACAAATATTTTCTCCCAGTCTGTGGCTTGTCCTTTTATTATCTTAACAATACTCTGGTTTCTCTTCAGATTGAATAAATATTTCATCTTCCATTCTCTTTACAATGTCTTTCACAGAGTAGAAGTTAATTTTAATGAAATGCACTTATTGGTTTTTTTTTTTTTTTTTCTTCTCATGGATGGCGGCTTTGGTGTCATACCCAGAAATTCATCACCAAGCCCAAAGTCATGTAGATTTTCTCTTGTTATTTTCTAAACATTTTATATTTTGTGATTTACATTTATTTTCAGTTAATTTTTAGGCAGGTTTAAGGTCTGTTTCTAGATTCTTTTTTTTTTTTTGTCAAAATCAGTTGACTATGTAGGCCTTTGCTGTTTTGTCAAAATCAGTTGACTATGTAGCTCTCCATTCTGTTCCATTGATCTATTTGTCCATTCTTGCACCCATACCCCACTGTCTTGATTATTGCAGCTGTATAGTAAGTCTTGAAGTTGAGTAGTGTCAGTTTTTCAACTTTATTCTTTTTCTTAACTGTTGTGTTGGTTATTCTGAGTCTTTTGCCTTTCCATATAAACTTTCAAATCAATTTGTCAATTAATCCACGAAGTAACTTACTGGAATTTTAACTGAAATTGTGTTGAATTTATAGATAATATCAGAGAAATTGACATCTTAAGGCTATTTAGTCTTCCTATCCATGAATGTGGTATTTCTCTCAATTTATTTAATAGTTCTTTAGTTTCTATAGCTTGTCTTATATAGATCTAGTACATACTTTGTTATATTTGTAATTAATTTTTGGCACTAATTAAATTGTATTATATTTTTAATTTCAAATTCCAGTTGCTCCTTGCTGATATATAAGAAAATAATTGGCTTGTATACGTTAACCTCCTATCCTGCAACTTTGCTACAATTGCCTATGAGTTTGTTTTGTTTGTTTTATTTTGTCAATTTAGACAGATTTTCTGTATAGATAATTATGTTATTTGTAAACAAAGACAGTTTTATTTCTTCCTTCCCAATTCGTATACTTTTTATTTCCTTTTATTGTCCCATTGCATTAGCTAGGACTTCCAGGACAATGAGTAGTGAGAGGGGCTGAGTTCACTTTTGAATCTTTGGAAATTATTTTTCTATCTTACACTGGTATTAAATGTTGTCTTCTGTGTTTCTTCTTTTTCATTGTTAATAATGGTGAAAGAACATCAATATAGAAGAGTGCATGAAATATATATAGGGAGCTTAAGAAATAATTATGAAATTAACACCTTTGAATCAATTGCCAGACCAAGAAATAGAGCATGACCAACTACATATAATCTGCCCCATGTATCCCTTCCCAGTCATAAAGGGTTTCCTTAAAATTTAATTTGTTTAGTATGTTGTAATAGTTACAGCCTTTGCTCTAAAGGTCACTGAATATATAGAAATATTCAGATTTTAACAAAACTCTTTCTAAACTTAATTATATATTTATTAAGTCTTGCTAAACTATCATTTGTTTCATTTTCAGCTGAATGAGGAAACCCAAGAATATATATTGAATCTTTTCCAACGTTATGTTGATGAAGGTTTACATTTTATCAATAAAAAGTGCGGCCAAGCAATTCCACAGGTGGACATCAGCAAAGTTACTACACTCTGTTGTTTATTGGAGTCCCTGATACTTGGGAAAGATGGAGTTAACTTGGCAATGGTATGAAGCATTTTCTTACTGCTATGAAGCTAGAAAAATTAGATTATTGTATAAATTCTTTGCAAAGAGATGACTCCATTCTAAAATATAATCATTTTATTTTTAAGTTAATTTTACAAGGAACTAACAGCTACTATTACATTCATAGAATCTGAAAGCTAGAAGGAACGTTAAGAGTGTATAATTTTTTCCACTACTCAATTTTGAATTCTCTTACAGTCTGCAACATATTCCTGATACAACATATTCTCAATCTGCTTACATACCTTCATGCAGGCATTAAAAAAGTTATAACAATCAGTTGAAAGACAAGCTTGGACTTTTTCCCCCACATATTCCTTCTCATTCAATTTCTCATCAGTGGTTGTAATATGTAATTATAAGAAAACACTACTCTGTGAAACACTGAATGAAGCATAAGAAACATACACTGTGCCCATTTAAAAATGCGTGAGTCTAAATGAAATAAAAACATCTTTACACTTTGCAGCTTAGGATTCTTTTTATGTTTATATATGAAATATTAACTCTGTTTCTTTTATTCTTTCAGGAACAAATAAAACTAAACACTATACTGTGTCAGACTTTTGTATTCTGCTATTTATGGGCTTTGGGTGGAAACCTAACTGAACACTATTGGGATTCTTTTGATACATTTATTAGAACACAATTTGATGATAATCCTGATGCCAGGGTAAGAACCAAATAAATTATATTTTAACATAATAATTCTGAATTATTAAAATTAAAGTTTAAGATTAAAACCTTAAGAGCTTTAGTTCTACTGAAAATATAACATATACACTAAGCTGGTTCCTAAAATTATTCAAGTTTTTCCAACCATAGTTAACATTTATCATATTTCATAAGTTAGGAGTACTCTCCCAGTCATATGAAAAAAAAAGTAAGATGTATAAATATATAAAAACTCTCTACTATAAACAAATATTGAATTCTAGTTAGTAAATTTATTTTTCACAAGGTGATTGGTTAGCTATTTTGAATTGCTAGGATGGTACTTGCTGTATATTCTAAGATTGACTATATAAGTAAATGTATTGAGAATAATGGCAATGAATTTCTCACCGTTAAAGAAGGGATTTACAAATATGGAAGGAAGAAAATTAGAATACATTGTGTGTTATTGCATTGGAATTGCAGCCCTCAGTACCACTGATATTCAAAATGTTAACATATATACATATAAATGTTTGAAAATTGCCTGGGCACATGGCTCACACCTGTAATCTCAGCACTTTGGGAGGCCAAGGTAGGAGGACCACTTGAGGCCAGGAGTTTGAGATCGGCCTGCACAATATAGCAAGACCCTGTTTCTACAAAAAAATTGTTAGTAGCCAGGCTCAATGGTGCATACCTGTAGTCCTAGTTACTCAGGAGACTGAGGCAAGGGGATTGCTTGAGCCCAGGAGTTTGAGGCTGCACTGAGCTATGATCATACCACTGCACTCCAGCCTGGGCAACAGAGCAAGACTCTGTCTTTAAATAAGTAAATGTATGAAAATTGGTGTGTGTGTGTGTGTGTGTGTGTGTGTGTGTGTGTATAAATTTTCTAGTCTATGTGCTGAAAGGAGCTAGACATAAAGATACCTTGATAGCAGCAATAAGTATATCTAGTATACTTATTTTTAAATACTATTATCACTCTCCACTAAAGGAAATGAGAAATTCTTAGTAAAATAGTTGATATAAAGACTGAATCAGGGAAGATACAAAACAACTATTTTATATCACATAGTGAAAAAGTGCTCAAAGAATGATGTGACATGTCAAAAGAACACAGAAGGAAGTTTGAAGGGACTTCCACTGGTCAAAACTGGATAGATTTTAGCATCAAAATCAATAATCATAGTATAAGATCATAACCCTTTTAATAATAATACTCATAATAAAAATGTGCATGACTAAATAGGAAGAAAGAAAAACTTTTTCTTATAATCACCTTACAACCATTTTTGTAATAATTGATTTAGGCGGGAGTCATCAATGGATACTAAAACTAATGGGTGGAGGCTTCATGATAAGCAATATTTACATAGTTTCAAAATATTTAGTAAAGAAAAAAACTTTGTAAACAGCACCTTAGCTATATGATCAATTTAACTTAATTAACATTAAGGCAAACCTATGCCTGCCTCCTGATATGGGACACTGTGAAAGATATAATCTTGCTTCTGTGATAGTTCTTTTAAAAATATGTAACTTGAATCTAATCATGAGGATACACCTGGAAAACCCAAACCAATGAATATTTTATAAAATAAACTGGACTGTATTTTTCAAATATGTCTATGTCATAAGAGACAAAGTTGAGAGACTTTTGACTAAAGAGAGATAATTAAATGCAATGCATGATCCTGGATTGGATCTTAGACTTGGAAAAATATAGCTATAAATAATATTATTGTAAAAAATGGAAATATTTGAATATCAAATGTAAATTAGATAATAATATCTCAGTATTCAATAAATTTTATCACCTAAGTATTTTTTTAAATATGTTCTTTTGTCTTCATCCTTGCTGCCTTTGGATAACCCAGGTTCTTATCATTTCTTCCCTGGGCTATTAAAATAGCCTATTTAGTATTCCTTTGCTTTTGCTCCAGTCCTATCTAATTCACCCTTTCTACCAGTATTTTTAAAATTAAAGGTCACAATCTATTAACTGGTCATGAAATCAAGTGGAAGGGTCACAACCCAGTTTTTAAAATGGAAATATCCTCTATTACAACTTTTTGTCAACAGTGTATTGGAGAGTCTAGCCAGTGCAATAAGGCAAGAAAAAGAAATAAAACATATAAACTTTGGAAAGGAAGAAGTAAAACAGTCATTACTTGCAGAAAAAAAATGACTGAACATACGGAAAATCCTAAAAAATCTACAAATGATTACAATTAATAAGGAAATTAGTAAGGCCCTTGGATATAAGGTCCACAAAGAGTTAACAAATGAAAATTTAAAACAATACTACTTACAAAAGCAACAAAATACCAAGTACTTAGGAATAAAATTAATGAATGATGTGAAAGACCTCTGCTGAAAGTTACAGAATATTGTTGAGGTAAATTTTAAAAGATCTGTATAAATGGAGAAATATACTATGTTCATGGATTGAGATACTATTATTAAGTTATCAGTTCTTCCCAAAATATTGTGAAGATTTTAGGCACCTTCAATCCCAAAATCCCAACAGATTTTCTATGAAATATCACAATCTCATTCTAAAATTTATATAAAAATGTAAAAGACCTATAATAACTGAGATAATATTGAAGGAACACACATTTGGAGGACTTAAACTACCATGACTTGAATAATTCAAGACAATAAAACAGCAGCAATTAAGAGTGTGGCATTGGTGAGAGTACAGTCAAATAGACAAACTAGTATTGACAAAGAAGCAGAAGAAAGAAACCTTCCGAGGTGTTGTACATGTTCTGTGTTTTAATCTAGGGTGATTATATTAACATTTACATATGTTAAAACTCTCTAAAATGGACTCTTAAAATTTGACCAAAAAAAATTATGGATACCTTGAGTTTAAAAAAAAAATAGAAAGTAGAGTGAATTGCACACAGTAGGGATAAATATTTTACACATTTGTGGATACACATATATATGTATGTACAGAGTCAGTGAAAAATTAATTTCTTACTAAAAGTCTCTGTCAAATGAGCTTAAAGCAACTGGTGCTGACATTGCAACATGAAGTTTCTCTGTACAACTGCCAGGATGAAACTTCTGAAATGCAATCTGATTATGTTACTTACCTACTTAGAATCCCTCACTGAACTGTTGCTCTAAGATCTTTAATAAGTAAAGCTTTTTATAATCTGGCCCATCTGTATTTCCAGCCTCATCTCACTGTATGCAACGCTCTCATGGCATCAGACTTCTAATCCTGTTTTTTCAGTCTGAATCTTGACCCCTTCTTTCCCACCCCTATCCCATCCCTTTTTTGCCCATCTGACTCCAGCTTGTTCTTCAAGTCTGAGTTGTAGCATTACCACTCCTAGAATCCTTCCTGAATCTCTAGCCATCACCATAACTTCCCTGCAAATAGAAATGAGCCACCCCTCTGTGTGTGTGTGTATGTGTATGTGTGTGTGTGATTGTTATAAACTCCTTTAGAGACCTTATTTCCCCATGGGTATTAACTGAAGTGCTTATGTCCCCCAGGGGGGATTACCAGATCATTGAAGACAGAGGCTGGGTCTCATTCAGCATTCGTCCTCAGCATCACAGACAGTATTTGGCATGGAATAAGCCCCTGGCTGTTAAATTTAATTAAAAATGCTTTACAATTCTGTCATGGTTTTAATATAATCAATATAACAGATATTTTAATGCATTGTGTTGCATGATTTTGTTTAAATAACTAGTCTCAGATACCTAAATAACTATGTCTCTACAAAGAAAAAAGAAATCCAAATCCATTTAGGTTTTGTGACTGCCTTTGTTTCTATGTGAATGTATCTACTACTGTGTGTCAATATTGTCTATAGCCTATTGAAAGTGGTGTTTAATTTTGTACTTTAGCTACCCAGTTCTGGTGATCTGTGGAGCATTCATATGGACTTTGACACCAAACGGCTGGATCCCTGGGAACGGATCATACCTACCTTCAAATACAACCGAGATGTTCCATTTTTTGAAATGCTTGTCCCCACAACTGATACAGTACGCTATGGGTATTTAATGGAAAAACTACTGGCAGTCAAGCATTCTGTGTTGTTTACTGGAATAACTGGAGTAGGCAAGGTAGGAAACTTAAATCAAACAAGAAGTTCTTTCCAAAAATGAGGGTGTGGTGGACATAGAAATGTCAGCACCAGAAGTAATATTAATTCTGAGAGGAATTATTTTTAACTTTTAGCACTTTATTAGGAAGAACATTATGCTGAATCTATATTGATCCTGGGAATTGTTCCAAAGTTTGCCGGTTTCTGAATACATTCTTGGAGTTGATATTATATGAACTAGAGGGCCCTGTCGGCCAGCGTTTGTGTTTGGGGGCTTTTATGTTTTATCTCTTGGTATTTTGGGGGCTGCCACTGCACTGGTTGGATGGGAATTGGCCAGGGGAGTATGCATTCCTAAGACTGTTGATGGAGATCAGCCCATCCCCTCCTGCCTGTTCATTTCTACCTAATACAAAAATGATATCCTTGACTATTTGGGTTTTTTTGTTAAAGTAGAATAGAGGAGGAATATTGATGATTTGGGCTTCTAAGTTTTAGAGAATCCATATAAACAGGACTTCACTGTTTCCCCCAAAAAAAAAATTCTAAAAGAAATCTGAATATTTCTGTGACTCTTTCCATAAATTGGCTTGAAGAGTAGCCAAGATAGATTTTGGTATGAAACTAAAATAAAACTTTTTGCTGAGATAGTGCTGATTAGAATATCTCTTTGGTTCTGAAAAATATAACTAAATGGAATCTCCAGTAAGAGAAAGCAGACATTTTAAGCTGGCTTTAACCTCTCTCTTTTTATCCTGTTTCTTACCCGTGGTACCAAATTATTAGAGATATAGACAACTGAAAGAGATTATATTGATGTGACACTAATTAACTTATTTTTAATTTAAGTCTGTGATTACAAAAGGATTGCTAAATAAAATTCAGGAATCAGCTGGCTATGTCCCTGTTTATCTGAATTTTTCTGCTCAAACTTCATCTGCAAGGACACAAGAGATCATTGAGTCAAAACTGGAGAGAAAAAGAAAAAATATTCTAGGTAAGAATCATTGTTTTAGTTTGTCCCACACAAATTATTCATTAAGTTAATAAGTGACATAAATAGTGCATGTAATAAAATGACAATTGGGTATTTTATTTGCTTAATTTACTTGTAAAGGTGATTCTGTTTATGACATTTTTTATGCTAGCTATGTAGATGTCTTAGTGTTACCAAGCAAGTCGTTTATTTCTATCATCACCTTCAACTCAGAACATCTTCAATCTCTGCCTCTCTATGGCTCTACCTCTCTCCACCCAAGTTCTTCCAACATGCACTGATTTCCCGTTATATAAAACAAACAAACCTCAGTATATCTGGCACATTGAGTTATCTGAATTCAGTGAGGAATAGGCATGAGACTGTTGTGGTTTTTAATTCAGTCAGTACTTTCAGCCAGGTTTTGTGGTAACTTCCCTACCTTCCCTTATTAACTGCTTAGAAAAATAGCATAACCTTCTGGTCACCTTCAGACATTTGGAGTCTGGGCCAGTGTAAAGCCTCAGTTCAAAGTTCCTCCCCTCGTGTGTCATAAGCCAGGTTTGTGGCTCCAGATACATATGGGAGGTGAAGGGGTCGTGGGGTTCTCTTTACTTCTCCCTACCCTCCCTGTAGGAGGCTGGAGTCTACAGGAAATGGGAGGAGAAGAAGGAAAGGACAAGTGTGTTCTCCCTAACCAGTGCTTAGATGGGCCTCTCCATGACTGGTCCTTGCTTCTCTAGCTGGCACTGAGTGGTGTCTATGCTGTCTGTGAGGCAGGCTTTCAGGAGTGGGCTCTTGTAAGCAACTCCTAAAAGAACTGTTTGCAGTCAGGCATTGGCCTCACCACTGGAAGTTTCCCTGAGGGTGGAAATCAGGACCTCAGCCTTCACCCTCCGGTAGTCCATCCTGCAGCCTCTTGCAGCTAGGGCCCACGTGCTCAGCCTGCAGCCTCTGGGGTGGCACACCAGTCAGGGTTCAGGCTTGGCTGCCTCCCATATTGCCTACCATCTCCCAGGCCCTGTCATGCCAAACAATGGTGCCACCAGCTACTTCACCACCTCCTCTCTCTGTCCCCTCTCTCCTGCTCAGGTAGGCACAGGGCAATAGATGCCATTCTGTTTTCTAGTGGGGGCACCAAATCCTTATGAATGTTTCTCTTAGACCCCTTCTTTGCCCCCTGTCCTGTTACTTGGCTTCCAGCGGGCCACAGATGAAATGGAGCACTCAGTTTGCCTTGGAATCAATTCCCATAATTATCCCAACCACAGGGACATGGCTATTTGCCCATCAGGTCTCTCTTTTCTCTGCTAACATTCATTCCTTTTTCTAATGAGTATGTATATTTATTTAAATGTGGCACCACTGCACTGGATTTCCCTTTGATGTGATCAGGATGCTTTTGAATATCTAACTTATTTTTCCCTGTGAGGGTGGTGTGATGACATTTATGAAAGGAAACTTTGGCATTCTTCCTCTTCCAACTATGGAAAGAAAATGACATTCCTTACTGATGCCCAAGCCACACAATTGTTGAGGGCAATGAGTATGACTGAAACAGAGAAAAGTTCACTCCCTGCTGGAGAGAGGCCACCATCTTGTGCCCTGACAGTGAGGGTGAGGGGCCACCATGCATGACATTATGGACTTCCTGACCACCAGGACCATATCTCCCTGCAGGGGCCTGGGTGGAGCCAGAAGAAAGTCTGTCTTCCTCCAAGCAGGACTCAGAAGTGAGCTCTCTATGACCTATAGGATGTCATTGAGTCCAAAGTCATACCTCAGCTTTGTCTTCCATTTTCTAAAGGAAAAACATAATTCTTAAATTCATTTTCTTTCCCCAGGAGCACCAGGAAACAAACGAATTATAATTTTTGTTGATGATTTAAACATGCCCAGACTGGATCGCTATGGCTCTCAGCCTCCGATTGAATTACTTCGGCAATATCAAGATTTTGGGGGATTTTATGACAGAAACAAACTCTTTTGGAAAGAAATACAGGTTACTTTAGCTTTTAAATTACTTGGTGTGCTTAAATGTAAATGTCAAGGAAATATAATGGATAGTTTGTGAGACTACCATAACAAAGTACCACAGATGGGGTGGCTTACAGAACAGAAATTTATTTTCTCATAATTCTGAAGACTAGACATCTAAGAACAAGGTGTCCACAGGATTGGTTTCTTCTGAATACTCTTTCCCTGTGTCTTTACATGGGCTTCTCTCTGTGTCTGTCTGTGTCTGAATCTCTTCTTATAAGGACTCCTGTCACACTGGATTAGGGCTCACCCTAATGACCTCATTTTCACTTATCACCTCTTTAAAGACCCTATCCCAAATAGAGTCACATTCTGAGACACTGAGGTTAAGACTTCAACATATGATTTGAGGACAGGGGACACAATTCAGCCCATAACATGCGTCCTCAGTTTTTCCTCCATGCCATGTAATTTAATGCATTCAATCCATATTGAGTTTTTATCATGCTTAATTCAAGAGATTCATGGACAAGTGAGACAGTCCCTGACTCCCAGAGAGCTCAGCTTCAGAGGGTAGACAGACATTTCTAATGCATAGTGATGAGAGGGGAGAGAAAGGAAAGAGTCATGGGTTGGGGTTGGGTTGAAGATGGGAGAAGCCTCCTAGAGGAAGTGATGTTGGAACTGGATTCTGAAGCCGTGCATGCCAAAGCAGGGAAAGGGAGCGTTCTACACCCCAGAAGCGGGGAACGTAAAGTACTATGATGGTGTGAAATGTGAGCACCAAAGTAATGATACAGGCAGAGGTCACATCCTACAGTGCTGTGGGCCCAAGAGGAGGAACCTGGATTTAGCTGCTGAAGGAAATGTTATGGGAAGATCCCTTGGCTGCAAGGGAGGGATGAGCTGAAGAGGAGGCAAGACCAGAGGCAACTGCTGTAGCCTAGAGGAGAAGAGATGAGGGTCGAGCCTGCTGTGGTGATGTGTGTGGTCAGAAGGGTTTAGAAGCCAGGAGGCAGATCAGCAGGACTGGTGGTGTATTAATCAGGGTTCTCTAGAGGGACAAAACTAATGGAATAGATATGGATACATAAAAGGGAGTTTATTAAATATTAACTGACACGATCACAATGTCCCACAATAGGCTGTCTGCAGGCTAAGGAGCAAGGAGAGCCAGTCGGTTCCAAAACTGAAGAATTTGGAGTCCAGCGTTCAAGGGCAGGAAGCATCCAACACGGGAGAAAGATATAGGCTGGGAGGCTAGGCCAGTTGCTCTTTTCACATTTTCTGCCTGTTTATAGTCTATCCACACTGGCAGCTGATTAGATTGTACCCACAATTAAGGGCTGGTTAAGGATGGGTCTGCCTTTCCCAGCCCACTGACTCAAATGTTAATCTTCTTTGGCAACACTCTCACAGACACACCCAGAATCAATACTTTGTATCCTTCAATCCAATCAAGTTGACACTCAGTATTAACCATCACAGGTGGGGTATGGAATCAAGAGGGAGAAGGGGGAACCTGGGTTGACTGCCCGATTTCTGTTCTGGAGAACAGAAACCAACACCCTCAACAAGAGGGTGGGGGGCATGTTTAGTTTTGCTCATGATAAAAACAAATAATTATACCAGGCACTATTCTAGGTGTTTCCCACCTACTGGCACCCAGCATCCGTATAAGATGGATAATGCTGTCAGTCCTGTTTTATAGATCAAGAAACAGGCCAAGAGTGTGGAGCTATATGACTGGCCCAAGGTCACACTACTAGTAAGTGGCAAAACTGGGATTAGAGCCCAGGCCATTTGGCTCCTGAATATGTGATTTGAGCTAAGATTCCTCTCTGCCCCTCTTGCTAAGCTCCAGAGCCTTGGAATACCCAGGTAGAACACTTTCTGTCTATCAAAATGAAAGTTTAAATAAGGCATAAACATTCTTTGAAGTGAAAAATGAGTGTACGAGCCAGAGGGATAAATGGAGACTGCAGAGAGAGTTCCAGCTGTGTAGAGGTGAAAACTGATGGGGCATAGTTAGTAGATACTGACAGAGGGGCTTCGGTCACCAATACAGGGAGCCCCGGATGGAAAGTGAACCCCGGATGGAAGGTGAACCTATGTTCAGTTCCTGGGAAGTAGTTAGCAGCTCTCTTCTTCCAGACTGTATTTAGAGCCTGTATTAAACAGGAAAACCTTTCCTAAAAAGAGAATATAATTAGGCCTCTTTATAAACAAAGAAGTCTTTTGCATGTAAGGCTTTTTACTTTCCAAGTAAGTCTGTCTAACTTTATCTTCCCAACAAAGCAGTGAGGAGAAAATATGTGCCCTTTGCTGGTTTAGAATTCCCCTGACTCGGTGCCATGGGGATGAGGGTGGGATGGGAATGACTGCCAAACCTCCCACCAGGCCAGCGCTTAGTGGTTCCTCTCTGCCAAACAAATTACATGGAAATGCCTTGCCCTGGCCTCTGGGGTTCCCACATATGGCCATGAATGGCTGCTCTGATCCAAGGATCTTTTGCTGCTTCTTGTACGTGCCCCACGTGTAATTATAGTGATCTCTTGCAGTGATTGTGAGAATTAAGTCATTTAACATGCACCAAAAAAAAATGTAATGCAATGCTGGCATTTGGGAAGTGCTACCATTGGGATAGGCAGGTCTTATTTCATTCTCTGCTGAGTGACCCCAGTGGATTTCTCTACACACAGGATGTAACAATTGTATCGGCGTGTGCACCTCCAGGCGGTGGCCGCAACCCTGTGACTCCCCGCTTCATCAGACACTTCAGCATGCTGTGCCTCCCAATGCCCTCAGAGCACAGTCTGAAACAGATTTTTCAGGTGAGTGTTGATTTTAACTTAGGCAAAAGGGGGAAAAGAAAACATTTGTTCCAAGGTTCCCACAATCAAAGTGGTGTCTTGTGTTTCCAGGGAGTCCATCTATCCATCTCTTTCCTGAGCAGGAAGCAGGTAAATATGGACACCCGGACAGTAGCTTGCAGGCATTTGCATCACCGCCTTCTGTGTCTGTTGGTCTCAGAGAGTTCTAGAAATGCAGAAAGATTGTGCAAACAAAACCCATACCTTTAGAGAAGGCTGCATCTTAGGTCCCTGCCACTTAGCACTCCACACATAGTTCTTAGCAGATCTCATCACTACCCAGTCCCTGCCTCTGTGCTCATCTAATACCTAATCACCAGGTCTGTTTGTCCACTTGCTACCAAACCTGACACCTGATATGCCAGGGAACTCAAGCTCAACACACCTAAAACAGAACTCATCTCTTTGGCCATCATCACTAAGAACAATAACGTATATTTCATCCACCTGTACTAACTTCCCTAACCAGCTACTTCCTCATCCTTTATATGGGAAAATAATAGTGCCTGCCCTACAAGTGCTCAACAGATTGTGAGGCAGATTATTTTGAGTAGAACGAGGAGAGAATATGAAGCAGCATGACTAAAGCCCCGCATAAACAACCTGCAAAGTTTGCTTAGAGAAGAGAGATTGTGAGCTGTGTCTTGGGGATGCTGGGAATTAACAGGGAGAAACAGAGCTTGGGAACAGGAAGTGCTGGGTGAATGCAACTGCAGAGGCAGGAAATGGTAAGGTGGTCACAAAGGTAGAATAAGACAGTTTAGGTGACTCTTCTGGAGAAGCTGATGACAGTGATGTGGACAGTAAGGCCCAAGGATGTGGCAACTAAGTGAACTTCCACATTCACCAGTATCAGCTTCTTCTAGTGGAAGCCCTCTCTCAAGGGGGACAGAGCCCTCATGTATACAACCTTCAGTACATGGAAAGGAGTTTTCTACTTGTATTGAAATAGCTTATATTTGTGGGAAATTGTTTTAATAAATTGAAGTAGTTCCAATAAACTGTTTAGGAGCTAATGCCAAAATTATATATAAAAACTGCCACATTTTGAAAAATGTTGCGAGAGTGCTTTAGAAAATATGAAAGGGGGTGGGTCCAAGATGGCCAGGAAGGAACAGCTTTGGAGTGCAGTTCTCAGCAAGAACAAGGCAGAGGGTGAGTGACCACTGCATTTCCAAATGAGTTTTTACTGCCCACAGACCAGGAGATTCCTGGGTTTCCAGCGTGACTGTTTCGGGTGACGCAGCAGGTCTCCACAAAAAAACTCACACAAATCTGGGTGGCCATTTCAACAGGTGATTGGAACACCTGTGAGACAGAGCCGCCCATTGGACTGAAAAAAAAAGGGGCCGAAACAGGGAGCCAGGTGATCTGGCTCGGCGACTCTCACCCACACAAAGACCAGCAATCTGAAATGCTCTGGATTGAGAGTTTTGCAGAAAGTGCAGCTGGACCCAGGACACCAGTTCTGTGGGAGAAAGGGTGTCGGCTGTTACCAAGACAGTCCACCACTACCGAGGATGTCTGCCATTACCAAGGCAGTCCAACATTACTGAGGGAGTCTGCCATGAACAAGGCAGTCCACCATTACTGAGGCAGTCTGCTGTTAATGAGGCAGTCCGCATTCCTTACACAGACCACCATTACCAAGGCAGTTCTAACTATACCTCTGTAAACAAAACCACAAGGAAGTCCACACAGGAGCTGGGAAGAGCCCATGGCAGTTCAGCAATTGTGACTAGGCTACCTCCTCGCTGGGCAGGGCATCTCTGAAAAAAGGCAGCAGCACATCAGGAAGTTATAAATAAAGCCCCACCTTCCCAGGACAGAACACCTGGGAAAAAAGGCAGTTATGAGTTCCACTGCAGCAGACTTAAACGTACCTGCCCAGCAGCTCTGAATGGAACAATGGAGCTCGCAACTCAGCACATGAGCTCCTATAAGGGACAGACTGTCTCCTCAAGCAGCTCCCTGACCCCCATATATCCAGATAGACATCTCATAAAGGAGAGCTCAGGTTGACATCTGGCAGGTATCCTTCTAGGGTGAAGATAACAGAAGAAGAAACTGGCAGCAACCCTTACAGTTCTGCAGCCGCTGCAGGTGATCCCCAGGCAAGCAGGGCCTGGAGTGGACCTCCATCAGAGGGGCCTGACTGTTAAAAGGAAGACTAAAAAACAGAAAGAGACAACTTCATCATCAACAAAAAGGACGACCACTCAGAGACTCCACCTGAAAGTCACCAACTACAAAGACCACAAGTAGACAGATCCACAGAGATGGAAAGAAATCAGCGCAAAAAGGATGAAAACACCCGAAACCAGAACACCTCTCCTCCTACAAGGGATCACAACTCCTCACCAGCAAGGGAACACAGCTGGATGGAGAATGAGTCTGATAAATTGGCAGAAACAGGCTTCAGAAGGCAAATAATAACAAACTTCTCTGAGCTAAAAGAACATGTTCTAACTCAATGCAAAGGAACTAAGAACCTTGAAAAAAGATTTGACAAAATGCTAACGAGAATAAACAGCTTAGAGAAGAATATAAATGAATTGATGGAGCTGAAAAAACAACATGAGAACTTCTCGAAGCATATGCAAGTTTCAATAGCCAAATTGACCAAGCAGAAGAAAGGATATCAGAGATTGAAGATAAACTCAATAAAATAAAACAAGAAGGCAAGAATAGAGAAAAAAGAGTCAAAAGAAATGAACAAAGCCTCCAAGAAATATGGGATTATGTGAAAAGACCTAATCTACATTTGATAGGTGTACCTGAATGTGATGGAGAGAATGAATCCAAGCTGGAAAACACTCTTCAGGATATTATCCAGGACAACTTCCACAACCTAGCAAGGCAGGCCAACATTCAACTCCAGGAAATACAGAGAATACCACAAAGATATTCCTGAAGAAGAGCAACCCCAAGGCACATAATCATCAAATTCATCAGCATTGAAATGAAGGAAAAAATGCTAAGGGTAGGCAGAGAAAAAGGTTGGGTTATCCACAAAGGGAAGCCCATCAGACTCACAGCGGATCTCTCGGCAGAAACCCTGTAAGCCAGAAGAGAGTAGGAGCCAATATTCAACATCATTAAAGAAAAGAACTTTCAACCTAGAATTTCATATCCAGCCAAACCAAGCTTCATAAGTGAAGGA
>CAUYLG010042948.1:0-25852 GCA_963573385.1 Cacajao melanocephalus
CATTCTAGCCTGGGCAATAGAACAAAAATCTCGTTCTCTCTCTCTTTCTCTTCCTCTTTCATTCTCTCTTACATTCTTTTTTTTCTTTCTTTCACTCTCACTTTCTTTCCTCTCTTTTTCTTTCTTTCAAAAAAAAAAAAAGATGATGTTGGTCTCATAAAATGATTTGGGAATGATTCTGTCTTTTTGGATTGTTTGGAATAGTTTCAGAAGGAATGGTACCAGCTCCTCTTTTTATGTCTGGTAGAGTTCGGCTGTGAACCTGTCTGGACGTGGGCTTTTTTTGATTGGTAGGCTATTAATTACTGCCTCAACTTTGGCCCTTGTTACTGGTCTATTCAGGGTTTCACCTTCTTCCTGGTTTAGGCTTGGGAGGGTGCAAATGTCCAGAAATTTATCCATTTCTTTCAGGTTTACTGGTTTATGTGGATAGAGTTGTTTGTAGTAATCTCTGTTGAAGTTTGTGTCGGTGATGATATCCTCTTTATCGTTATTTATTGCATCTATTTGATTCTTCTCTCTTTTCCTTTTTATTAATGTGGCTAGCAGCCTGTCTATTTTGTTGCTCTTTTCAAAAAACTAGCTCCTGGATTTATTGATTTTTTTGAAAGTTTTTGTGTCTCTATCTCCTTCAGTTCTGCTCTGCTCTTAGTTATTTCTTCTCTTCTGCTAGCTTTTGAGTTTTTTTGATCTTGCTCCTCTAGCTCTTTCAATTTTGATGATAGGGTGTGGATTTTCAATCTATCCTTGCTTCTCATGGGTATTTATTGCTATAAATTTTCCTCTAGACACTGCTTTAAATGTGTCTTAGAAATTCTGGTATGTTGTGTATTCATTCTCATTGGTTTCAAAGAACATCTTTATTTCTGCCTTCATTTCATTGTTTATCCAGTCAACATTCAGGAACCAGTTGTTTAGTTTCCATGAAGTTGTGTGGTTCTGAGTTAGTTTCTTAATCCTGAGTTCTAATTTGACTGCAGTGTGGTCTGAGAGACTGTTTGTTATGATTTCTATTGTTTTGCATTTGCTGAAGACTGATTTACTTCTAATTATGTGGTCAATTTTAGAGTTGGTGTGATGTGGTGCTAAGAAGAAGGAATATTCTGTGGATTTAGGGTGGAGAGTTCTGTAAATGTCTGTTAGGTTTGCTAGGTCCAGATCTGAGTTCAAGTCCTGGATATCCTTGTTGATTTTCTCGCTCCTTGATCTGTCTAATATTGACAGTGGAGTGTTAAAATCTCCCAATATTATAATATGGGAGTCTGAGTCTCTTTGTAGGTCATTAAGAACTTGCTTTATATACTTGGGTGCTCCTGTATTGGGTGCATATATACATAGGACTGTTAGCACTTCTTGGTGCATTGATCCTTTTACCATTATGTAATGCCTGTGTCTCTTGATTTTTGTTGCTTTGAAGTCTTTTTTCTCAGAGACTAGGATTGCAACTCCTGCTTTTTTTTTGCTATCCATTTGCTTGGTAAATCTTCCTCCATCCCTTTGTTTTGAGCCTATGTGTTTCCTTGCTCATGAGATGGATTTCCTGAATACAGCACATCCATGGGTTTTGACGTTTTATCCAATTTGCCAGTCTGTGCCTTTTGATTGGGGCATTTAGCCCATTTATATTTAAGTTTAATATTGTTATGTGTTAATTTGATCCTGCCATTTTGATGCTAGCTGGTTGTTTTGCCTGCTAATTGATGCAGTTTCTTCATCGTGTTGATTGTCTTTACAATTTGGTATGTTTTTGAATGGCTAGTACTGGTTGTCTTTTCTATGTTCAGTGCGTCTTTCAGGAGCTCTTGTAAGGCAGGCCTGGTGGTGACAAAATTTCTCAGCAATTGCTTTTTCGTAAAGAATTTTATTTCTTCTTTGCTTCTGAAGCTTAGTTTGGCTGGATATGAAATTCTAGGTTGAAAGTTCTTTTCTGTAAGGATGTTGAATATTGGCCGCCACTCTCTTCTTGCCTGTAGGGTTTCTGCTGAGAGATCTGCTGTGAGTCTGATGGGCTTACCTTTGTGGGTACCCAACTTTTCTCTCTGGCTGCCTTAACATTTTTTCCTTCATTTCAACCTTTGTGAATCTGATGATTATGTGCCTTAGGGTTGCTCTTCTTGAGGAATATCTGTGTGGTGTTCTCTGTATTTCCTGGACTTGAATGTTGGCCTGCCTTGCTAGGTTGGGGAAGTTCTCCTGGATAATATCCTGAAGAGTGCTTTCCAGCTTGGAGTCAATCTCTCAGTTACATTCAGGTACACCTATCAAACATAGATTAGGTCTTTACACATAATCTCATATTTCTTTGAGGCTTTGTTCATTTCTTTTCACTGTTTTTTCTCTAATCTTGCCTTCTTGTTTGATTTCATTGAGTTTATCTTCGACCTCTGATATCCTTTCTTCTGCTTGGTCAATTCAGCTATTGAAACTTGTGTAGCCTTCACAAAGTTCTCTTGTTGTGTTTTTCAGCTCCATCCAGTCATTTATATTCTTCTCTCAGCTATTTATTCTCATTAGCATTTTGTCTAACCTTTTTTCAAGGTTCTTAGTTTCTTTGCATTGGGTTAGAACATGTTCTTTTAGCTCAGAGAAGTTTGTTATTACCTATCTTCTGAAGCCTGTTTCTGTCAGTTCATCAGACTCATTATCCAGCTTTGTTCCCTTCCTGGTGTGGAACTGTGATCTCTTGGAGGAGTAGAGGCATTCTGGTTTTGGGTGGGTTCAACATTTTTGCACTGGCTTCTTCTCATCTTTTTGGATTTATCTACCTGTGGTCTTTGTAGTTGGTGACTTTGGGATGGGGTCTCTGAGTGGACGTCCTTTATGTTGATGCTGAAGTTATTTCTGTTTTTTAGTTTTCCTTCTAACCATCAGATCTCTCTTTTGTAGGCCTGCTGGAGGTCCACTCCAGTTCCTGCTTGCCTGGGGATTGCCCATGGGGGCTGCAGAATAGTAAGAGTTGCTGCTAGTTTCTTCTTTTGTTATCTTGATCCCAGAAGGTTACTCCCCAGATGTCAGCCTGAGCTGTCCTTTATGAGGTGTCTCTTTGGATATACAGGGGTCAGGGAGCTGCTTAAGGAGACAGTCTGTCACTTATAGGAGCTCAAGTGCTAAGATGGGAATTCCATTTTTCCATTCAGAGCTTGTGGGCAGGTACGTTTAAATCTGCTGCAGCAGAATTGATAAACACCTTTTTCCCCAGGTGCTCTGTCCTTGGAAGGCAGGGCTTTATTTGTAAGTTCCTGACATGCTGCTTCCTTTTTTCACAGACGCCTTGCTCAGCAAGGTGGTAGTATAGCCATAGTCTGCCAGCAGAGGGGTTGCTGAGCTGCCGTGGGCTCTGACCAGCTGCTGTGTGAACCTATTATTTGAATTTAAAAAAAAAAATGTATTGAGACCTATTTTGTGGCTAATATTTGTCTATCTTGGAGAATATTTTAAGTGCTGATGAGAAGAATGTGTATTCTGAGATTATGGGGTAATATATTCTGTAATTATCTTAACTACCTTTGGTCTTATGTCAAATTGAAGATCAAGGTTTGTGTTATTCTTGTTATTGTTGTTGACTTTCTATTTCAATAATCTGTATATTGCTGTCAGTAGAATTTTGAAGTTCCCAGTATTTACATCCAGTAATATTTGCTTCACAAATATTTGTGGTCCAATATTGGGTGCACATACATTTAGAATTGTTATATTGTCTTGTTTAACTGATTCTTTCATTATTACATAATATAATTCTTCATTTTTTTTTACTATTTTGGATTTGAAGTCTGTTTGATATAATTATAGTTACTCCCACTTGCATTTGATTTCTGTTTGCATGGAATATATTTTCCTCTCACTTTGCTTTCAGTCTATACCTTAACCAGTAGGGTGAGTTTCTTTTAAGCAGCATAGAGTTGGTTCATGATTTTTTTAAATCCATTCTATTAATCGATATCCTTTTGGTGAAAACTTTAATTCATTTATGTACAAGAAGAATATGCATTCTGAGATTATGGGTTAATCAATTAATATTGATTCATAAGGTTTCATTTCTATTTGAATATTTTAAACTAACTACTTGCTTGGTGGGTTCTTTGATGCTTTCTTTCCTCTCTGTCTTTTGGGTTTGGTGAAGTTCTGTCACGTTCTCATTTGATTTATTTCTCTTCCTCCTTAGTGTAATTGTTTTATAAGACTGATGAGTTTTATACTTTCATGTGTTTTTATGATGACAAATATTAAATTTTCATTTCTATATTGCATGCTTCCAGCATTGTTATGGTAGTTTCTTTGTTTCTGGAGTTTACTTTCATTGAGACTTCAATGAGACTTTTTTTCTTCCCCTATTGAGACTATGACTATAATGTATGTTGAAAAGAGGCATTTGGCTTTTATTCTGAGTTTGTTCACTGGCAAAGTGTCTGTATGTATCCTTGGTTTAGACAGACCTAATGTGGTGCTTTTCTCAAATACTGATTGTAGTAACAGTTGACTGAGCAGGTAAGCAGGATCATGGCCTTCCAAGAAACTGAGATATTAGAAGTCATGAGACACTTACCTTGTTCCCGAAGCACTGAGCATTTTTGTCAACAAATTTGTATTAGATTATATAGATTGTCTTCCAGGCCCGTGGGTGGCACTTGTATGTAAGAGCTGATTGTGGTGGTAGCACTAGGGTTTATACTTAATCTTTATCAGGAGAAGCTCTCTGGTGTCCCAAGCAATGGGCCAGCATTCAGGACATTTAATTCAGTTAGACATTGCTGTTTATTTCTAGGACTATGAGAAATGCTCACATCCTTTGAGTATTTCTTACAATTCCAGTCTAATAGTGAAAAATTCTATCAGCATTTACTTATCAGGAAAATATTTTATTTCTCCTTCACTTATAAAGCTTACTGTTGCAGGACATTAAATTCATGACTGAGAGGTTCTTTCCAAAAGAACTTGTGAAATAGGACCCCATTTTTATTGGGCTTGAAAATTTCTGCTACAAAACTGTAAATCTGATGGGAATTTCTTTATATGTAACTAGACACATTTCTCTTGCTAATATTAAAATATTTTTCTTCACAGTAACTTTAGAGAGTCTGGTAAATATATGCCATGGTGAAATTCTTGAAATGTATTTTGCTACTGTTTGTTGAGTCTCTTATATTTGGATGTTCAAAATTCTTGGAGGAATGGAAAAATTTATTGTAAACAATTTACCTAAATAAGTTTCTAACTGTTTGCTTTTTCTTCACCCTCAGAAGTAACAATCACTTAAAGGTTTAGATATTTTATGTAGTCTCATGCTATTCAAAGGTTTTCTTGATTCTTTTAAATTCTTTTTACTTTATTTTTTTTTGACTGAATTAATTCAAAAGACCTGGCTTCGAGTTCTGAGATGATCTCTTCTGCTTGATCTATTTTTGAAGCTTTCAACTGTATTCTGTAATTCCTTCAATGAATATTTTAGATCCAGAAGTTCTTTTGGTTTCTCTTTAGGATATCAATTTCCTTGGTAAATTTCTTATTCATATACTGTTTTGATTTTTTTAAATTCTATGAATTGGTTTCCAGATTTCTCTTGGATTTCATTGAGCTTTTTAAAAATTATTGATAATATTTGTAATTATTTATCTGTGATTTTACAAACTTTATTTTGTAGAATCCATTGCTAAGATGTTAGTGGGATTTTTGAGGGGTGTCATATCAATCTGCTTTTTCATACTTCCAGTATTGCTATGCCAGTTTCTTTGTATCTGAAACTTAATTTTATTTCAATGACAGTTTTTTTCCCCGTCTTGAGAATATGACTATAATGTATGTTAAGGAAAGGCCACTTGGATTTGCTTCTGAGTTTGTTCACTGCAATAGTGTCTGCAATATTCACTTGGTTATAGATAGCCTTAGGGTGTTGCTTTTCTCAAATGCTAATTGTAGTAGTAATGAACTGAGCAAGTGAGCAGGCTTATGACCTTCTGAGATGCTGAGGTGATAGAAGTCATGAGAAGCTTATCTTGTCCCTAAGCATTGTGTATTTTTTTCAGCAAATTTTCTATTAGATTGTATAGGTTGACCTCCAGGGCAATAGGTGGCACTTGCATGATTGTTGTGGTGGCACCAGGGATAATACTTGATCTTTAATTACCAGGATAATGGGTCAGCATTCAGAACATTCAGTTCAGTTAGACATTGGTGTTTACTTCTAGGATGCAATGTAGCTAAGAGTCATGGGGACACCAGCTCTGCAGCTCAGCCCCAAACCTCTGTGTCATCTGGTAGTAGCTTTAGCATTCAGTCTAATCCCATTTCCCCAAACAACATTGCTCTATAGCTCTCTTTGGCAGCAACATTGTGGCTCTGTGCAGAACTGGGGAGGGCCTCACCCTTTAAATACATGCAGATCCAGAGGCAACACCCCTAGAGTGGGGTTTCCGTCATACTTCACAGCTCCAGACAGGAGATCCTCTGAAACACTTGTGAAAATTTCTTGTGACAGCAGTAGTGGCTGTGGTTGCAGCAGTGTGTGGAGTAGAAAAGTTCTCTTCTACATGCCTGGGCTCTAGCACAGAGGTTGGTGGGATGGGATTTCATGGCTTTCTTTTGTCCCCAAGCACAGAGATTTTGTCCCTGATGGATGCAGAGTCACC
This sequence comes from Cacajao melanocephalus, assembly GCA_963573385.1. Lineage (NCBI taxonomy): Eukaryota > Metazoa > Chordata > Mammalia > Primates > Pitheciidae > Cacajao > Cacajao melanocephalus. The sequence continues at coordinate 6,624 of CAUYLG010042948.1, forward strand.
TCTCGCAGCATCAAATAGAGAGTTCTTTGGCACTGGAAAGCATATGCCTTGGTTTCCTTTGTTGCAGGATCTATGTGTTGGTTTGCTATAGTTTCCCTTCAATAGGAGTAGCACTACCTGAGGGCTACATTACTAGAAATGCTGCAGCTCCTTTGGAACTAGCTAGCACTGTGCCAACACAATCCCCTGAATAGGTTCTAGGAAATGTTAGTGGGCCCTGATATGTGGAAACAAAAGGATTGATGTTCCCTAAGCAGAATATAGTCCCCTGATTGCTGCACCTCCAATAGTACCCTACTGCAGCTGCTTGCATCTGGGGAGAGAGTGAGTAAACCAATATGAATTTGCAATCTGTTTTAATGCCCTCAAGAAGTTTCCAAATCAGAACCCACACAGAGAAGCTCTCTTACAGATTGGACACTTGCAGTCTGCAGCAGGGAAGTGGGGAGCCAAAACACTTGCACTTATCTTTTCCACACAATACCAAGTCCCTCTGATTTCATAGCCAATTTGTCAGCTGATTTGCCTCATAGTTTCTTCTTTTCCTTTGCTGCCTTTGTTTTTTCCAATGAGTTTTCTACTGAGTTTTAGTATTCTCTCCTTGATATTCTATTTAAAGTTATTATTATCAATTTGTAATTTTGGTATATTTTTTTGAGAACTGGTTTCCAAATTCTCTAGTCAGCCATTTTGAACCTTCCCTCTCATTACCTTTTTTTTTTTTTTTAATTAGTAGTTAGGTCTATTTTCAGCTGAAATTTATACTTATTTTTATATAAATATTTACTTTTGTATCATTAAAAATCTCTTATAAATTTTATATAATGACTTGGAAATCAATATAATATACCTATTCTAACCTTCTTCCTTCTTCATAGCTTATTACTGAGAGGATTTTAATTAATCTCAGGGTTTGCTTTCAATCGCCCCTCAAAACAACTCATCTTTTACCGTGTTACTTTAATGGCATTTCCATTTCAGCTGTTCTACTAATATCAGCTTCTCCCTTAGGAAGTAGGCTGTGTACAGAGGCATAATCTTCAAAGACCAAACCTGATCTTGAAATACCCCCAAAACCACTATTCAGAATCTCTTGTGAGACCTATAGACTCAGAAGAAAAATGCAGAGGGAATTAATTACCACCAAACCTGCCATGAAAGAGTTCCTAGAGGAAGCACTAAATATGGGGGGAAAAGAGATCATTACCAACCACTACAAAAACACACTGAAGTACATAGACCAGTATCACTATTAAGCCACTACATAAACAAGCCTGCAAAATAACCAGCTAGCATCACGATGACAAGATCAAATCTATACATAACAATATTAACCTTAAACATAAATTGCTAAATGTCCTAATTAAAAGACACAGAATGACAAGCTGGATAAAGAACCAACACCTATTGGTATACTGTCTTCAAGAGGCCCATGTCACATGCAAAGACACACATAGGCTCAAAATAAATGGATGGGAGAAAATTTGCCAAGCAAATGGAAAACGGAAAAAAAGCAAAGGTTGCAATCCTAGTTTCTGAAAAAAAACATGAAAACAAAAAAACAGACTTTAAGCCAGAAAAAAAAAAAAAAAAACACAAAGAAGGGTACTACATAATGGTAAAGAGTTCAATTCAACAATAAGAGCTAACTATCCTAAATATATTTACACTGAATACAGGAGCACCAAGATTCATAAATCAAGTCCTTGGAGACTATTATAAAAATAGACTCCCACGCAATAATAGTGGCAGACTTAACTCTCCACTTACAATATTAGACAAATTATGGAGAAAGAAAATTAATAATGACATTCAAGACCTGAACTCAGCTCTGGATAAAGTGAACCTGAGAAATATATACATAACTGTTCACCCCAAAGCAAAATAATATACATTATATTCTTTCCCTTATGGCACTTACTGTAAAATTGACCACATTACTGGAAGTAAAACAGTACTCAGCAAATGCAAAATAACGGAAACTATAACAAACAGTTTCTTAGACCACAGCACAATCAAATTAGAACTCAAGATTAAGAAAATCATTCAAAACCATACAACTGCATGGAAATTGAACAACCTACTTTCTTATGACATTTGCGTAAATCATGAAATTAAGGCAGAAATCAAGAAGTTATTTGAAGCTAATGAGAACAAAGACACAATATACCAGCTAAAGCAGTATTAAGAGGGAAATACATAACATTAAATGTCCACATCAAAAATCTAGAAAGATCTCAAAAAGACAACTTAACATCACAACTGAAAGAACTAGAGAACAAAAGCAAACAAACCCCAAAACTAACAGAAGACAAAAAAATAAGATTAGAGCTGAACTGAAGGAGATAGAAATGCAAAAAACAACCCTTCAAAACAGCAACAAATATAGGAGGTATTTTCTTCAAAAAAATTAATAAAATAAATAGACCAGTAGCTAGACTAATAAAGAAAAAAAGAGACAACATTCAAATAAATATAATCAGAAATGATAAAGGAGCATTACCACTGACCCTACAGAAATACAAACAACCATCAGAAAATAAACGCCTCTATGCACACAAACTAGAAAATCTAAAAGAAATGGATACATTCCTGGACACACACATTCTCCCAAGACTGAAGCAGGAAGAAATTGAATCCCTGAATAAACTAATACTGAGTTCTGATATTGAAGCCATAAAACATAGCCTACCAACCAAAAAAAGCCCAGGACCCAATGGATTCACAGCTGATTTCTACCAGAGGTGCAAATAAGAGCTCATGTAATTTCTGCTGAAATGATTCCAAAAAAAATGAAAAGAAAGAATTTCTCCCTAACTAATTTTATGAGTCCAGTATCATTCTGATGAACAAACAAACAAACAAAAAAACCTGCCAGAGATAGAACAAATAAACAAAACTTCAAGCCAATACCTTGATTAACATCAATGCAAAAATCCTCAACAAAATACTAACAAATTGAACCCAGCAGCACATCAAAAAGCTTATCCACCATGACCAAATATGCTTCCTCTCCAGGATGCAAGGTTGGATCAACATAGACAAATCAATAAGTGTGATTCATCACATAAACAGAAACCTGCACAAGATGATAAGGATCAAGATAAGGATGCCTTCTTTCACCATTCTTACTCAACATGATGCTGGAAGTTCTGGCAAGAGCAATCACACAAGAGAAGAAAATAAGTGGTATTCAAATAAAAAATGGTATTCAAATAAAAAAGTCAAATACCTTTGTTTGCAGATGACATATTATAGTTAGAAAACCCCATCATCTCAGGCCAAATATTTCTTAAGCTGATAAGCAATTTCAGCATTCTCAAGATACAAAAATCAATGTGCAAAAATTGCTAGCATTTCTACACACCAGCAACAGCTAAGCAGAAAGCCAAATCAAAAACGAACTCTCATTCACAATTACCACAAACACACAGACACACACACACACACACACACACACACACACACACAAATGCCAAGGAAAACAGCTAAGAAGGGAAGTGAAAGACCTCTTCAAGGAGAGTAACAAACAACTGCTAAAATAAATCTGAGATGACACAAAGAAATGAAAAAAATGTTCCATGCTCATGAATAAGAAGAATCAACATTGTGAAAAGACCACACTGCCCAAAGAAATTTAGAGATTCAGTGCTATTCCCATTAAACTTTCATTGACGGTTTTCACAGAATTAGAAGTAACTATTTAAAAATTTATAAGAAACTGTGTGTGTGTGTGTGTTTGTGGTAATTGTGAATGAGAGTTCGTTTTTGATTTGGCTTTCTGCTTAGCTGTTGCTGGTGTGTAGAAATGCTAGCAATTTTTGCACATTGATTTTTGTATCCTGAGAATGCTGAAGTTGCTTATCAGCTTAGGAAATTATTCAGAAGAGAGTCTGAATAGCCAAGACAATTTTAAGCAAAAAGAACAAAGCTGCAGGCATGATGTTAGCCATTTCCTAACTATACTACAGGGCTACAATAACCAAAAGGGCTAGTACTGGTACAAGAACAGACACATAGACAGATGGAACCAAATAGAAAACCCAGAAATCAGACCACACACCTGCAATCATCTGATCTTCAGAAAACCTGACCAAAACAAGCAATGGGGAAGGGATCCCCTACTAAATTAACAGTGCTGGGATAACTGGCTAGCCATATGGAAAAAGTTGAAACTGGACCCCTTCCTTACACCATATACAAAAATTAATTCAAGATAGATTAAAGACTTAAATGTAAAACCCAAAGTATAAAAAACCTAGAAGAAAGTCTAGGCAGTCCCATTCAGAACATAGGGTCAGGCAAAAATGTTATTAGAAAAATGCAAAAACCAACTGAAACCAAAGCAAAAACTGACAAATGGAATCTAAATAAATTAAAGAACTTCTGCACAGCATAAGTAACTATCAATAGAGATAACAGACAACCTACAGATTGGGAAAATTTTTTTGCAATCTATCCATCTAACAAAGGTCTAATACCTAGCATCTATAAAGAACTTAAACAAATTTATAGGAATAAAACAACCCCATTAAAACTGGGAATGGAGCATGAACAGATACCTTTCAAAAGAAAACATGCATGTGATCAGCAAATGTGAAACAAAGCTCAGCATCACTGATCACTAAAGAAATGCAAATCAAAACCAATATCAGATACTGTCTCACACCACTTAGAATAGCAATTATAAAAAGTCAAAAAACAACAGTCATTCTCAAAGTTGTGGGAAGCTAACAACCAACTTCTACACTGTTGGTAGGAGTGTAAGTTAGTTCAATTATGGTGGAAGACAGTGTGGCGGTTCTTCAACATCGTATAGGCAGAAGTATTATTTTCCCAGCAATCCCAATGCTGAGTATAAACCAAAGGAATATAATTTTTCTATTTTAAAGATACATGCACATATATGTTCATTGCAGCACTATTTACAATAGCAAAGACATGGAATGCCCATCTATGATAGACTGGATGAAGAAAATGTAGTACATATACAATATGCAATGCAATACAGGAATGAAAATGACCAAGACCATGTTTCTTGTGGAGACACTGACGCAGCTAGAAGCCTATTATCCTCAACACAGTAACACAGAAACAGAAAAACAAATACCACAAGTTATCACTTATAAGTAGGAGATGAATGATGAGAACAGATGGACACATAAAAGGTGTTTTCACACAACTATAAAGATGCTATTTGAGATTGTGTAATTTATAAAGAAAGGAGTTCTGGATGGCCGAGAGTCCTCAGAAAACTTACAATCATGGTGGAAGGTGATGGGGAAGCAAGGCATGCCTGAACATGTTGCCAGGAAAGAGAGAGTGCATGGGAAATTCCAGACCCTTATCAAACAACCAGGTATTGTGAGAACCATCTAGCTATGATGAGAAGAGTATAAGGGAAAATGATCCTATGGGACAATTATCTCCCACCATGTCTCTTTTTAACATGTGGGGTTACAGTTGAAGACGTGATGAGATTTGGATAGGGACCACAAAGGAAAACCATATCATTCTGCTTCTGGCCTCTCCGAAAATCTCATCATTTGTTTTTTTGTTTTAACGTTTCAAAACCTATTATACCTTCCCAACAGTTCCCCAGATTTTTAGCTCATTCCAGCATTAACTCAAAAGTCCCAGTTTAAAGTTTTATCTGAGACAAGGTAAATCATTTCCAGCTATGATCCTGCAAAATCAAAAACAAGTTAAATACTTCCAAGATACGATGAGGCTATAGGCATTGGGTAAATGTTCCTGTGTTCCAAATGGGAGAAGTTGGCCAAAAAAGAAACAACAGGCCCTATGGAAGTCTGAAACCTGGCTGGGCAGTTATTACATCTTACAGCTCCAAAATCTCCTTTAACCTCCTATCTCACATTCAGGGCATACTGATTCAAGGGATGAGCTCTCACAGTCTTGGACAGCTCCAACCCTGTGGCTCTGCAGGGTAAGGCCCCATTGATTATTTTCAGGGCTGGTGTTGAGTGCCTTTGGCTTTCCCAGGTTCCCAGAGCACACTGTAGGTTAATCTACCATTCTGAAATCTGGAGGAAGGTAGCTTTCTTCTCACAGTTCCACTAAGGAATGCCCCAATGAGGACTCTATGTGGGGTCTCCAATCCCACATTTTTCTTCTCCACTTCTCTAGCACAGCTTCTCTATGGGAGTTCTTCCCCTGCAACAGACTTATGCATGGACATCGAGTTGTTTCCATACATTCTGTAACATCTAGGCAGAAGCTCCCAAAGCTCAGCTCTTGCCTTCTGTGCACCTGTGGGCTGTACACCACATGGGGTTGGGGCTTGCCACTAAGGATTGGAGCTTGTACCCTCTGAACCAATGACCTGAGCTGTGCCATGGGCCTTTTTAGGCATGGCTAGAGCTTGATTAGCTGGGATGAAGAGCAACAAGTTCTGAAGCTACACAGATAACTGGGGCCCTGAGCCCAGTCCACAAAGTCATTTTTCCTTTGTCTTGGGTGAAAGCATTCAGCTTCTCATTACTTATGTGAATTCCTTCAGCTGGCTTGAATTTCTCCCCAGAAAATGGGTTTTTCTTTTTGTCAGGATGCAAATTTTCCAATTTTTTATGCTCTGCTTCCTTTTTAAATATAAGTTCCAATTTTAAACCGTCTCTTTGCAAATGCATATAACCAAACACTTTTAGAATAAGCCAGGTCACGTCTTGTATGCTTCACTGCTTAGAAATGTCTTTTGCCAAAGAACTCAAATTATCTTTCTCAAGTTTAAAGTTCCACAGATCTCTAGAGCAGGGGTAAAATGCTAAAGCATAGAATTAGTGATCTTTTCTTCAGTTCCCAATAAGTTTCTCATCTCCATCTGAGACCACCTTAGCCCAGACTTCATTGTTCATATTACTATCAGCATTTTGGTTACAATCATTCAACAAATCTCCAAGAAGCTCCGAACTTTCTCACATTTTTCTGTCTTCTACTATGCCCTCAAAACTGTTCCAACATCTTTCCGTTACCAGCTTCCAAAGTATTCCACATATCTTTAAAGCTGTACCCCAGTCTTGGTAGCAATTCTCTGTATGAGTCTGTTTTCATACTACCTTAAAGATACTACCTGAAACTGGGTAATTTATAAAGAAAGGAGGTTTTATTGACTCACAGTTTCATATAGCTGGGAGGCCTCAGGAAACTTACAATCATGGCAGAAGGCAAAGGGGAAGCAAGGCACATCTTACGTGGTGGCAGGAGAGAAAGAGTATTTGAAGGGACATGTGAAACAGTTATCAAACAACTAGGTCTCATGAGAACTACCTCACTATCAAGAGAACAGCATGGGAAAAACTGCCCCTATGATCCAATCACCTCCCACTAGTTCTCTCCCTTGACAGGTGTGAATTAATATTTGAGATGAGATTCGGGTGGTGACACAGAGCCAATTATATTGGGGGGAAACTACACACTCAGGATCCTGTTAAAGGTGGGGGGTTGGAGAAGGGAGAGCATCAGGAAGGAAAGCTAATGGATGCTCAGCTGAATACCTAGGCGATGGAATGATCTGTGTAGCAAACCACTGTGGCATATACCTATATGTAAACATATATGCACATGTATCCCTGAACTTAAAAGCTGAAAATAAAAAAAATATATAGCTACACTTGCTCTCTTTTGGTTTCATTTCAATAAAAATATCTCTTTTTCATCCTTTCACTTTCAGTTTTCATGTGTCCTAAATGTAATATGAGTTTCTTAGGAACAGCATATATTTGAGCCTTTTAAAATTTTTAATTAACTTTTTTATTTTAAAAAAGCTTTTTCATAAAAGCTGTTGAAATAAAATCCTTATTACAACAAATAGTAACCTTTGTATTACATTTCTATTTAGATTTGAATAACTTTATATTTTATTTCTATTTAGGTTTGAATGATATTCATGAAGTACTAAGAAAAACAATGCTCATAAAATCAACAAAGCAAATAAATAAATATACAAATTAAACAAATCATCATACCAAAATATATAATGTTTTAAACACTGGGAATACACAATGATTCCTCTGTCCTGCAATTTTACAAAATGATTTCAAGTTGGGAAAATTAAGCTGGATTATCTAGGAGTTTTGTCATTGTAATCACATATATCCTCGTAATAGTAAAACACAGACAGAATTGAACACACATGGAGGAGAAGTTAATGTGAAGACAGAACATAGACAGTTTTGAAGATTCTGGCCTGAATGATTAGCATGAAGCCAAAGAATGCCTGTAGGCACAAGAAACTGGAAAAGCGTGAGATGAATTTCTCTCATAAACCATCAGAAAGATGGCAGTCCTGCTGTGCCTTGCTCTTGGAAAAAATATATATGATTGCAAAGACTTTACAATGTAAGGTAACATTCATGCTTCCAAGTAGAAGCATGTAAGATATCTTTGCCAAAGCCATGTTTTCCCCTACCACACAGCTCATAATATGCAGAGTAGTGTCAGCTTTCTTGCTGTTAGTGGCAATTAAAATTTCACATATTAATAAATATGTTTTGTCTTTCTTACTGTCAAAGAAACTACAAACGTAATACAAGTATATTATTTTTACATCTCTGTTGATCATTCTGCGTGCACTTTGAGAAGTTTTGCAAACTGGATTCTCTTTAAATGAGGGAATAGTGAGGAGTTATATAATGCAAATATAATATTAATGTCTCTTAATAGCTTTCTCTTAAATTTGTATGCAGTCACAAGGGAAATGGTATGAGCACAATATTCTCTATTATAGATAACATTCTACAAAATGAGAAATTTATTTTAAAAATCATGAGAATGAATGCATCTTTATCAGTTTTGCATTTTACTTTCTGCTCTTTTATCTCCGTGCCATATAAAATAAAATCATGTTTATGTTATATCTTAGTCAAATCCATTCTTCTTTCAGCTGAATTTTTAATTCTCAGTGATTAATATTTATTCTCCTTGGCTGCTATATTTAATCTTTAAAATTGTAGTTGAATGCATTTCAGTAATTTTTAAAGGTAGTATTCAGAAGAACAAAAGCCAGTGAAAAAAATTTTTTTTTTCTTGATTGGACAGTACCAAATCTAGTAGCTCTTTAACCTTTGTTTAAAGTTTAACTAGGATATAGATGGGGGGAAAAAGCTGTTTCACTTTATTTGTCAAACTAAGTTAAGGCTTATCTGTTGCTGAGTGAACTCCATGACTATGTTCTAGGCATGTTAGCCATTGGAATGAGCAAAAATTCCCTAGGGCATGCTAATGCAGTGTATTTATTTTTGATTTTCCTTAATTTTAGTCTTCTTTTTTGTGGTTTGTTTAGACCTAAAATTTTTCTCCTCAAAAAAGACACAATTTTGTGACACTTTTACAGTCTGTATCCTTTAGGAATGTAAGATGGGAATTAATATAATTTCCTAAACATGTTTGACATAGTAATCAATTGATTAATAAATGCTTGAAGCAGATGTAATATAGAAGTTCCCAAAAATAAAGAAACTCTTATGGCATAAGGCTTGTATAATCCTCAGTTTCAAATATGGTAAAAAAAATTATTCCTAAGTGTAGCATTATTGTGAAGAAATATTTAATTTTTGAAGATCACAATAAAAAAGTGAATTTATATATAAGACCTAAAATTTCTAGAGTTCTATGATTAATAGTAATATGTTTAAGTAAATAAGTGATAATTTGATAAAGTCCATTAGTTTTAGAGTAGCATTTTTTCAGTTTATAATAATTTGATATTGCTTCACATCATTTAATCCATCTGCAACTTTTCTCATCTCAGTTCATGGTAACTCAAGCCATACAGATGCTCAGGGTGGTAAACAAATAATTATTCTTGATGTCCTTTCACAAAACATTAAAATGCTGCCTGCAAACTATGCACAATCTGGCCATGGTCCACACATTTTTTTTTTTTTTTACCCAGAATCTTGATTTTTCTATCTTCACCTTTTTGTCCACTGTACATCAGTAGACTAATTCATTTAAATATCAATTTGATAATTGCCATCCTCTCTTGAAACCTTATAGTGGATCCCCTTTCTCAATAAAAATGAAGTTCTTAAAATGACCAAAAATTATCTACATGTCTGGCTTCCTGAAAAATCTGTGGTAGTATATCCTATTGCTCTCCCAGTTTAATACAACTCCTAAGCCACATAACTTCTATAGAATTTCCTCAACATGTCAGACAAGTGTCACCCCTGTTCTAGTTGTACTCTGCCAGGAATGTAGTTCTCCAAAATAAATGCTAAATCATCTATCACGGAGCTTTCAAATCTGCTTTATTATTTTATTAATACATTCACCAGGGAGGCTTATGCTTAACAGCCTATTTTTAGCTCAATCTGATTCCTGTTTCTGTCTTCTAATTGGGAAGTAAATATTGAAGTATGAATCAGTATCTCATTATTTTTAAAGGCTGAATAATATGCCATGCAGTTACATATGATGTTTTTATACATTCATCAGTTGATAGACATTTGGTTTGTTTCCCTCTTTTGGCTATTGTGAACATTGGTTTTGGAACTTATATATACATGTATTTGTTTGAATACGTGTTTTCAGTTTTGGAGGTTGTATATCTCAGAGTGGAATTGCTGGGATATATATAATTATCTGTTTGCCTTTTTTGAGCAAACTCCTTTTTCGTTTTCTTAATGGCAAAACAATTTTACATTTCCAACAGTAATGTACAAAGTGTACAGTTTCTCTGCATCCTTGCCAACACTTGTTAAATTCTGGTCTTTTGTTTATTTGTTCATTTATATTTTATAAATTATGATGATGCTAGTGGGTGTGGAGTGGGATCTAAATCTAGTTTTGATTTGCATTTCCTTAATGTATAATGACCATAAGCATCATTTAAAATGTTTGTTGGTTACTTGTTGTATTAGTCTGTTTTCACATTATTATAAAAAAAATATGAAACAGAGTTATTTATAAAGAAAAGAGGTTTAACTGATTCACAGTTCCACCTGGAAGAGGAGGCCTCAGGAAACTTAGAATCATGGCAGAAGGGAATCACATGGTGGCAAGAGAGAGAAGTGCAAGCAGGGAAAATGCCAGACACTTAACAAAACCATCAGATCTCGTGAGAACTCACTCACTACCATGAGAACAATATGGGGGAACTGCTCCATGATCCAATTGTTTCCCACCAGAACCATCCCTCAACACGTGTGGATTATAGGTATTACAATTCAAAATGAGATTTTGGTAGGGACACAGCCAAACCATGTCACTTGTGTATGTTATTTGGATAAATTCATCTATTGTGGATAGTAGACCTTTTCTCCTATTATGTAGGTTGTATTTTTATTTTCTTGATAATGTCCTTCAATGCCTTAAAGCTTTTTTATTTTTATGAGTTCTCTCTCTCTCTCTCTTTTAACTTGAGTTTTTTGTCTCATATCTAAATATCCACTGCACAATCCAAGGTCCTGATAATTTATCTCTTGGTTTTCCTATAAATTTCTTTATTATTTTAGGTCTAGCATTTAAGTTAAACTATTTTGAGTTTTCTTTTATGATGTTGGTAGTGGTCCAAAGTTATTCATTTTTTTTTTCGCATGCAGATTACTTTTTAGATCCGGCATAATTTGCTAATGAGAATATTTCTTCTCCATTGAATAGACTTTGCATTCTGTGGAAAATTGACCATAGATACACTAATTTATTTCCAGACTCTCTTCTATTCATTCATCTATCTCTACTTATACCAGTACCACATTGTTTTGATCACTGTAGGACTGTAGCAAGTTTTGAAATAAGAAAGTATGAGCCTTCCAAATTTGTCATTCATTTTCTAGACTGTTTTAATTGTTGGGGACCTCGAATTCCGTATGAATTTCAGGATTGTTTTTTCCATTTTGAACCAGATAAGCTGTTGGAATTTTGGCAGAAATTTATTGGTCCATAGATCTTTATGGGTAGTATGACCTTTTTAGCAATGCTAAGACTTTCAATTCATGGGTGTCTCTTCATTTATTCAGATATTTAATTTCTTTCAGACATGTTTTGTAGCTTTTACTGTGCAATCTTTTACCTTCCTACATATATTTATCCATAGGTATTTTGTTCTTTTTATGCTATTGATAATGGAATTGCTTTCTTAGTATCTTTTTTGGATTTTTCATTACAGGTGTATAGAAACACTGCTGATTTTTGTGTATTGATGTTATACCGTGCGACATTGCTGATGTTGAATTTGTTTTTTGTCTCCAGTGGTTCTTTTGTATGTTAATTAGAATTTTCTATATGTGGAAATTTGCCATCTGTGAATAGAGTAATTTTACGTCTTCCTTTTCAGTTTGGAGGCCTTATATTTATTTCTGTTTTGAAAATGCTGTGGCTAGAACTTTCATTACAGTGTTAAATAGCAACAGTGCAAGGATTCGTCCCTGTGTTGTTTCAAATAACTTTTTGTTTGTTTTAAGAAATGGGTCTTGCTCAGTCACTCAGGCTGGAGTGCAGTTGCAGGATTATAGTTTACTGTAGCCTCAAACTCTTGTGCTCAAGCAATACTCTCACCTCAGGCTCCTGAGTGGCTGGGACTACAAGCATACACCACCATGACTGATTAATATTTTGAAATACTTTTTGTAGACACAGATTCTTACTATGTTGCCTAGGTTGATTTTAAACTCCTGGACTCAAGTGATGCCACCACCTTGGCCCAAGCACTGAGATTACAGGCATGATCCATTGTGCTTTGCCTTCAAATTTACTATTTTATTTCATATTTCTCCAGTTACTTAATATTTATATTAATTTATTAAGAGTTATATTTGTGATGAACTATAATTTTACATTATATATTTATTTTTTAATCTGAATCATATTTTAGTTTCAGTGGAGCATACTTGAAGTGCTATTCTAGAATCCTCTAATATCATGCTATTGGTATTGTTGGTTTCTCACTCAGGCAACACATTCTCAGTCAAAAAGGAAAATACCATCAGAATGGCCCTATTATTTCATAAATATTTAATTAGAGTTAAGTATCTTTCCACAAAGAAACAGAGATAGACAGAGCCAATTGTTGAATCCACTGAACACTGAAAACAAAACAAAACAAAAACCTGTAATAATATTTTATGTAACTTCCTCCAGAAAATAGAATAGATTGAAATATCTCTCAAATTACTGTGTATATCAGTATTACAACAGTACCAAAAGCAGACAAATATAGTATAAGACAAGCAAAATAATACATAATATTCCCCCAAAAGATATGAAAAGATTCTTAACAAAATTTAGGAAATTAGTTACAACAGTATATAAAACAGGAGGTTTATGCCAGAAATGCAGGTTGGTTTAGCATTTAAAGGTAAGCCAATTTAATACTATATATTAATAGATCAGAAGTGAAAAATCATTAAATTTTCTCAATAGAAGCAGGAAAACCATGTAACAATACCAAAATATATTCCTGGTAATACTGCCACCAAGTGTGGGAATTCCCTCAGGCTGGTAAATGCCATTGAGACGAACATAATGGTGACATAATTTTTAATGGTGCAGGTATTAATGCATCTCCTTCCACCCATCTGAGGTTAGGGGGGAAAGAAAGGCTGTCTCTCTCATAACTTCTCCTCAATATTGTCTAGTTTGATTGCTTGCTTTTCTTTTGCAAATTTTATTTTAGGTTTAGGGAATAAAAGTGCAGTTTTTTTTTACATAGGTAGGTTGCATGTTGCTGGGATTTGATATGCAAATGATTTTGTCAATCAGGTAATGAGTATAGTACTCAATATGTAGTTGTTTTAACTCTCACCCTTCTCTAAACCTCCCCACTCAAGTAGGCCCTTGTATCTATTGTTCCCATCTTTATGTTCATGTGTACTCAATGCCTAGCTCTCATTTATAAATGAGAATATGTAGTATTTTATTTCTGTTTCTGTGTTAATTCACTTAAGATAATGGCCTCCAGAGCCATCCATATTGCTGCAAATGACATAATTTTATTTTTTTAATGGTTGAGTAGTATACCATGGTGTATATGCACTACACTTTCTTTATCCAGTCCATCATTGATGGGCATCTAGATTGACTTCATGACTGTGCTACTGTGAGGAGTGGGGCAATGAATATAATGAGTACATATGTCTTTTTGGTAGAATGATTTATATTCCATTGGGTATATAACCAATAACAAGATTTATGATTCAAATGATATTTCTTTTTTAAGTTATTTGACAGATCTACAAATTACTTTTCACAGTGTCTGAACTAATTTACATTCATATCAACAGTGGATAAGCATTCCCCTTTATCCATAACCTAACATCTGATTTGTTTTCTTTTGTTTTTACTTTTTAATAGAAGCCATTAGGACTGATTTGAGATAGTATCTCATTGTTGTTTTCATTTATGCTTCTCTAATTATTAGCAGTCCTGAGCATTTTGTCCATATGCCTGTTTTCCATGTGTATCTATTTTTTTATGTGTATCTATTTTTTTGAGAAGTATCTCTTCATGTCTTTGCCCACTTTTCAAATGGTTCAATTTTTGCTTCCTAATTTGTTCGAGTTGCTTATAGATTCTGGATATTAGATCTCTTTCACCTATATAATTTGTAAGTATTTTCTCCCATTTTCTTTTCTTTTCTTTTCTTTTCTTTTCTTTTCTTTTCTTTTCTTTTCTTTTCTTTCTTTTCTTTTCTTTTTTCTTTCTTTCTTCTTTCTTTCTTTTTCTTTCTTTCTTTCATCTACCTCCCTCCTTCCCTCCCTCCCTTCCTTCCTTCCTCCCTCCCTCCCTCCTTCCCTTCCCTTTCCTTCCTTCCTTGCTTCCTTCCTTGCTTCCTTCCTTCCTTCCTACCTTCCTACCTTCCTTCCTTCCTACCTTCCTACCTTCCTCCCTCCCTCCCTCCTTCCTTCTCTCCCTCCCTCTTTCCCTCTCTTTATCTTTTTCTTTCCTATCTCTTCCCTTCTCCTTCCCTCCCTCCCTCCCTCCCTTCCTTCCTTCCTCCCTCCCTCCCTCCTTCCCTTCCCTTTCCTTCCTTCCTTGCTTCCTTCCTTCCTTCCTTCCTACCTTCCTACCTTCCTTCCTTCCTACCTTCCTCCGTCCCTCCCTCCCTCCCTCCTTCCTTCTCTCCTTCCCTCTTTCCCTCTCTTTATGTCTTTCTTCCTATCTCTTCCCTTCTGCCTCCCTCCCTCCCTCCCTTCCTCCCTTCCTCCCTTCCTCCCTTCCTTCCTCCTTCCTCCTTCCTTCTTCCTTCCTTCTTTTCTTGTTTTCTTGTTTTCTTTTGAGATAGAGTCTTGCTCTGTCACCCAGACAGGAGTGCAATGCCACCATGCCCAGCTAATTTTTTGTATTTTTAATAGAGATGGAGTTTCACCATATTGGCCAGGCTGGTCTCAAACTCCTGATCTCAGTTGATCCACCTGCTTGGGCCTCCCAAAATGCTGGGATTACAGTAATCATTTTATGTGCTTTCTGTGTGTTCTTTTCATACTTTCTTTTTCTGTGTAGAAATTCTTTGATTTAATTAGGTCCCACTTGTCTATTTTTGTTTATGTTGCAATTATTTTAGGGGACTTCATTGTAAAATTTTTGTCAAGGCCTATGTCCAGATTTAGGTCTTACATTTAAGTCATTATCCCGTTTTAATTTTTGTATATGGTGAAAGGAAGAGATCTAGTTAAAATCTTCTGCATGTAGCTAGCCTGTTTTTTTCAGCACCATTTGTTGAATAGGTAGTCCTCTTTTCATTTCTTGTCATTGTTGACTTTGTCAAAAATTAGATGGTTATAGGTTTTTGGCTTAATTTCTGGGTTCTCAAACCTGTTCCATTGGTCTATGTGTCTGTTTCTGTATCAGTACCAAAACATAGGATTGCTTTGGCTGTTTGGGCCCTTTTTTGATTCCATCTGAATTTGAGAATATGTATATATTTTCTAGCTCTGCAAAAAATGGCACTGATAGTTTGATAAGAATAACATGCAATCAGTAAATTTATTTGGGTACTATGACCATTTTTACATTATTGATTCTTCCTATCATTAGCATGGAATGTATTTCCAATTGTTTGTATTGTTTCTGATTTATTTCAGCAGTGTTTTGCAATTTTCATTATAAAGATCTTGCAAATCCCTGTTTATTTGGATTTCCATATATTTAGATTGGTACAAAAGTAATTGCAATTTCAGACCATGAATTTTAAATCATTATAGCTAGGCTCAAGCACGTCTTTATTAATCAAAATTGGAACCATATATAAAAATTAAAATGGAATAACCACTTAAATCTAAGACCTAATTCTATTAGAACTCTAGAGGAAAACCTAGAGACTGCCATTCCTGATATAGGCCTTGACAAAGATTTCACAATGAAGTCCCCAAAAACAATTGCAACAAAAATGAAAATAGGCAAGTGAAACCCAATTAAACCAAAGAGCTTCTGCACAGAAAAAGAAAATATCAATAGAGTACACAGAAACCACAGAAAATTGGAAAAATATTTGCAAGTGACACTCTAAAAGAGGTTTAACATCCAGAATCTATAAGAAACTTGAACAAACTGCAATGGCTGTGACCAGCATTGGTCGAGAGCAAGAGCCCAGTTCTTCTCTATGTCAATGCCTAACAGCATATCACACAACCAACACTTCAAATGTTGAAAGAATTGGGCTACAAAATTTCCCTCATTTAACACATTCACCGGATCTCTTGCCAACGCACTACTACTTCTTCAAGCATCTTGAACTTTCTGCGGGAATATGCTTCCACGACCAGCAGAAAGTAGAAAATGCTTCCCAAAAGTTCATCTAATCCTGAAGCATGGATTTTTACACTACAAGAATAACAAACTTATTTCTCATTGGCAAAAATGTGTTGAGTGTATTGATCCCTCAGCTTAGCTCATGAGACAGCCACTTATTGGGCTTTTTCAGCTTTCCAATTTTCTTCAAATGCTGAATAATTATAGAATGGTAAACATTGTGTTCTTCGGCATCATCCCTTGAAGTTGTAAAAGGATCAGCTTCAATGACTGCTCTCAGTTTGTCGTTGTCACCTTCTGGTGGCCAGCCACTAAGCTCCTCATCTTCAAGGCTCTCATCTCCTTTGCAAAACCTCTTAAACCACCACTACACTGTATATTCATTAGCAGGTCCTGGGCCAAATGCATTGCTGATGTTGCCAGTTGTCTCCACCACTTTCCAGTCCATTTTGAATTTGAATAAGAAAATTGCTTGAATTTGGTTTTTGTCTCATATCATTTCCATACTCTAAAATAAACATAAAATAGACAACAAGCAATAAGTTATTAGCAAAAAACATAAAGTGAGAAATACCCATTAAATAATGTATAACATAATCAAATTTATTTAAAAATGTATTCCAATATCAAATGGCAAATTCTAACAGTGCAAAACCTTCAATTACTTTTGCACTCACCTAATATTTAAGTCTTCTTTTGGATCTTGCAAATGGGATTGCATTCTTGATTTGACCCTCGGCTTGCTGTTATTGGTGTACAAAAATGTTACTAATTGATTTTGTATCTTGAAACTTAATTGAAATTATTTCTGTTCTAGAAAACGTAAGACAAACTATGATGATATCAAGATACAGAATCATATAGACTGCAATGAAGTATATTTTTACTTATCCTCCTATTTGGATGCCATTTAATTATTTTTATTGCCTTTTTGCATTGATTAGGACTTCCAGTACTATGTGGAATAGTAATGGTGAGAATAGGCATTCTTATCTTGTTATGGTTCTCAAGAAAAATGCTTACAGGTTTTTCCCATTCAGTATGATATTGGCTATGGGTTTGTATTAGATGGCTCTTATTATTTTAAGGTGTGTATTTTGATGCCGAGTTTGTTGAGAGTTTTTAACATGAAGGGATGTTCAGTTTTGTTTAAAGCCTTTTCTGTGCCCATTCAGATGATCATTTGGTCTTTTTTTAGTTCTGTTTATGTGAGGAACCACATTTACTGATTGACATGTGATAAACCAAACTTGCATCACAGGAATAAAGCCCACTTGATTGTCATGTATTAATTTTTTGATGTGCTGTTGGATTCAGTTTGCTAGTATTTTATTGAAGATATCTGGCATCTATGCTCATCAGGAATATTGGCCTAAGGTTTTATTTGTTGCTTATTTATGTATTTGCTTATTTGTTTATTGTGTCTTCTAGGTTTTGGTATCAAAATGATGCTGGCCTCATAGAACAAGTTAGGCAGGAGTCCCTCCTCCTAAATTTTTTATAGCCATTTCAGTAGTATTAGTCTTAGCTCTTCTTTCTATGTCTGATACAATTGAGCTGTTAATCTATCTGGTCCTGGGCTTACTTTGGTTGCTAGTTTTTTTTTTTTTTTTAATTATTACTGATTCAATTTTGTAACTCATTATTTGTCTGTTCATGATTTCATTTTCTTCCTGGTACAATCTTGGGAGGTTGTATGTTCTCAGAAACTTATCTATTTCTTGCAGATTTTCTAGTTTGTGTAAATAGAGGCATTTGTCATAGTCTCCAAGTGTTTTATTATGTTTCTGCTGTTATTTTTAATTTTATTTGGATAATCTGTCTTTTTTTAATTAATCTGTCTAGCAGCCTATCAATGTTCTTTATTTTTTCAAATAGCTACCTTTAAGTTTTGTTTACCTTTTATATAGTTTTTCATGTCTCAATTTCAGTCACTTCATCTCGGATTTTACAATTATTGTTTTGTTTTTTTTTTTCTTCTGATAGCTTTGAGATTGGTTTGCTCTAGTTTTTCTAATTCCTCTTAGCGTGATGTTAGGTTGTTAAGTAGATATCTGTCCAACTTCTTGATGTAGGCATTTCATGCTTTAAACATTCCTCTTAACATTGCTTTAGCTGTGTCCCAGAGATTCTGGAATGTTGTGCCTTTGTTTTCATTAGTTTCAAAGCTTTTTAAAAATTTTCTGCCTTAATTTCATGTTTTAACCAAAAATCATACAGTAGTGGGTTGCTTAATTTTTATGTAATTATATGGTGTTGAAACATCATCTTGATGTTGAGTTTTAGTTTTATTGTGCTATGGTCTTATGTGGTCCTAGAGTGTGGTTGGAATGTTTTGTTGTTGTTGTTGTTTTTGTTTTGCTTTGTTCTACGTTTTTGTGGATTGTTTTATGGATGTGTGTTTACTCAATCTTAATGTATGTGCTCTGTGAAGATGAGAAGAATGTATATTCTATGGTCGTTGTGTGGAATATTTTTTTGATGTCTCTTAGTCCCCTTTGGTCAAGCATCAAGTTTCGGTC
>CAUYLG010042949.1:0-32442 GCA_963573385.1 Cacajao melanocephalus
TGTTATTTTCATCCCTTATTCCTTCCTGTCTCCATTGTTAAGCACAATTATTGGCATAAAAGAGGTTTTTAATACCCATTTTGAGACTGCATTCTAGCCTGGGCAATAGAACAAGAATCCCGTTGTCTCTCCCTCTTTCTCTACCTCTTTCTTTCTCTCTTACATTCTTTTTTTTCTTTCTTTCACTCTCACTTTCTTTCCTGTCTTTTTCTTTCTTTCAAAAAAAGAAAAAATAAATAAACATAGGAAAATAGTATAATGAACCCTCGTGTACTCATCACCTTATTCTATAGTTATCAGTGTATGGCCAATCTCGTTTCACTTGTATTCCTACCTACTTTCCCCTCCCCATTCCATATTATTTAGAAGCAATTCCAAGGTGTCATATCATTTTATCCGTAAACATTTCAGTCAAAGTAAAAATCATTTATTTGGATGGGCGTGGTGGCTCACACCTGTAATCCAAGCACTCTGGAGGCCAAGGTGGGTGGATCACCTGAGGTCGAGAGTTCAAGACCAGCCTGACCAACATGGTGAAACTCTGTCTTTATAAAAAAAAAATTTAAAAATTAAAAAAAATCATTTATTTTTACACGTAAACATAATTTTATGCATAATTTTAATGTAGTAGGCATCTAATTGCTAGATATTTTGCCTTCTTCATCCATCAAGGTTCATTACCCCAATTTATCAATTTATAGGATTATTTCTTATTTTCCTTTCCTGGTATTTCTTTTACATCCTTCTTTCCTTTCTTATCTTTTGGAGATGCTTTTCCTTTCTTTCGTGCTTTTATTAGTTCACTGAATTTCCCAAATCCTTTCCGTACCATTGTTCCACGCCACCACGCCTGAATCTGAAAACAAGATAAACCCAAATTCAGCATCAGCTGGTATCATGATGAACGGGAGATCATTAAATCTCTTTTTTTCTGATAGGTGGTCTTGAAGATGTAGACAATGGGATGTGATTAGAACTCTAAATTTTATTTTCTATTTTTCTCAACCGGCCAGGCATTCAGGCAAATTTTTTAAAAATGCATTTATTGCTTTTATGTGCCAGGTCCTGAAAAGTTCTAGACTTTTGGGCAACAGCTGTGAAATAACTGCCTCAACTTTATGGAGCTCACATTTCAGTGAGAGAAGAGACAGTAAGAAATAAACACATGAATGTTTAATTTGACAGACGGTGATGAGTGCTACGGAGAGCGACCGCGCATGGTGAGGGGATCTGAGTGCTCTTCCCTGCCTTCCTGCTCCTTACTGGGCTGTCTGTGCTCCTGCCTAAAGCCAGCCCTCACTTGTTCCCTGGATCCCATCCCCTCCTACCTGCCCAGCAACACCCCTCCTCTAGTAGTAGGCTCATCCAGTGGCTTCCCGTTTCTTTCAGAATAAAAGCCAAAGTCCTTATATGGTTTACAAGGCCCTCTCTGATCTGCCTCCCCAAACCTGATCCCTCTAACCTCTTAACTCCTCTTTCCCTGGCTCACTCTGCTCCAGCCATGCGGGCTTCCTCCCTGCTCAGACACACGGGCACAGTTCTAACTCAGAGCCTGTACATTCGCTACTTCCTTTGCCTGGAACTCTTCTCAGTATTCAGATGGCTCCACTGCTTCAAGGGTTTGCTCAATTGTCATTGCCATGGACTGAACAGTGTTGCCCCAGATTCATATGTTGAAGCCCTAATCCCCAGTGTGATGGAATTTGGAGAAGGGGCCATGGGGAAATAATTAGATTTAGATGAGGTCATGAGGGTGGGGCCCTCATGATGAGATTAGTAGCCTTATTAGGAGAGACATCAGAGAGCTATCACTCTCTAGTGAAATATCTCTCTCACTCTCTCTCTCTCTGCGGTGTGAAGACACAGGGAGAAGGGAGCTTCTACAAGCCAGAAAGAGAGCCTTCACCAGAATCCAATCATGCTGATACTCTGACTTCAGACTTCTAGCCCCCAGAACTGTGAGAAAATACATTTCTGTTGTTTAAGCCAGCTGTTCTATGGTGTTTTGTTGTGGTAGCCTAAGCTAAGACTGTCATCTTTTCAATGAGGCCTACTCTGACAGTCTTATTTAAATCAATTACTTCCCCACCTCCACACACTACAGGCAATTTCAGTTCCCCTTAGGCTGATTTTTTTTTTAACAGTAGCACTCTTTAACTTAGTATTTAATTTTACATTTTATATTTCATGCTTTTATTTCCCTCCTACTAGATTTTAAGTGCTATGAGGACATAAATATTTGTTTTGTTCACTGATGTATCTCTATGCTTAGAACAGTGTCTGGTACATAGCAGAAGCTCAGTAAATGTTTGTTGAATGAATGAACAAATGAAAGAGGTGGATGGGGGTATGCTGTTTCATATAAGGTGGATCAAGGAAGGGCTCTCTGATATGAGGCCATTCAAGCAGATATGGAATGAAGTGAGGGCCAGAATCTTGCCCATATCTGGGGGAAGCATCTCCGGGCCCAGGGAAGAGCCAGTGTTAAGGCCCTGAGCCAGAGCATGCTTGGTCCTTGGAAGAACACCAGGGATCTGCTTGTGACTGAAGCCCAGTGAGAGTGGGAAAGATGAGTTGGGGAGTGAAAACAGCAGACCAACCAGGATCCAGGGAATAGCACTGCTCTAGAAGCATTTTGGAAATTTATGGAGCTTTTTGTTGTCTTAAGGTTAAGCAGTCTTCAATGTGTAGCCTGTACCCTGGTCTACGAAGCCTTTCCAATGGTGTGCAGGCATGGATAAGTTGAAGACAGCTCATTTCCTAAGCTGTATGTATGTATCCCTTCCTAAAATCATCCTGAGAACATAACTGTGGATCCCCCATCGCACTTGTCCCTCTGGTGCTCCAAAGAGGGAGGGTATGCCTTGCACCCACCTGAACACCTGAATCTTACTATGGTGCATTGCCCTGGACTCCAAAAATCTTTAGGACACACACACACACACACACACACACACACACAAAAGAAAAAGACAATTCAAGTACAAGCGTTGATGAGAAAATGATTGACTCTGAGGACTGGTTAACCAATCCTTTGGCAAGACAGGTGGTTTCTAATTCTACCTTCAAGAAAAATAAAGGAAGACTAGTTGACATGTCAGCTAAGACTTGCTATTGATTTGGGGGGTGTAAATCTGGAGTAAATTCAGAGATGCATGAAAGCATTGTTATTTAAAAGAAAACATTACAGGCAAAAAAAGCTTCTTCCATTCTCATTAACTCATCTACATGAACAAGGTTTCTTAAGGTTTTCATCTGTAAAATGAAAAACAGGAGTAGAATCTATAATAAACCCTGACTTATTCTAATAATCAGCAACATTTGTGCATGAATATATAAACTACATTAAAAAAACTCCTCATACTGTTCTAAAAAATCCTAATAATTAATAAAATTTGTAAGAAATTTTATGTTGTTTTAGGTGATTTTAAACTACTAATAGTTGTAATGTATATACATTTTTAAATGCTTAAAATTTAATTTATATAAATATTTTTGTTGCCCAGAAGTACGAAAGAGCAATCTATAAAAGATTTATATTAACTTTAGGATCAATTCTGAGGGGAAAGTAGAATGGACATGCATGTTCAAGAAGAAAAGAAATACGATATAAACATTCTGCCTATAAAATAACTTGTTTGAGTATTTGTAAATTGGTGTTGACAAATCCTAATGATATTCAGCTCCACTGGATACATTTAAAATATTGATCTAACAGCTCTATTTTAAAATGTCAACATTTAAAATTCACTGGAAACTACATCCTTTGCAATGATTCAAACTTGTGCCAATAATGTTAAATATCATTTTAAGAATGTGCAAAAGGGTGCGGGATTTTTCAAAATGCTTCTGGGGGCTGGGTACGGTGGCTCACGCCTGTAATCCTAGCACTTTGGGAGGCTGAGGCAGGCGGATCACGAGGTCAAGAGACTGAGCCAACATGGTGAAACCAAACCCTGTCTCTACTAAAAATACAAAAATTAGCTAGGCATGGTGGTGAGCGCCTGTAGTCCCACTACTTGGGAGGCTGGAAGATCGTGCCACTGTACGCCAGCCTGGTGACAGAGCAAGACTCTGTCTCAAAAAAAAAGAAAATGTTTTTAGGAAGTATTCAATTAAAAACCACAAGTTTCATTCTTTCAAGTGTAATCCATCCTGAGCATATACACATTGAAATAATTTTTTTTTTTTGAGACAGTCTCATTCTGTCGTTCAGGCTGGAGTACAGTGGCACGATCACGGCTCACTGTAACCTCCACCTTCTGGGTTTAAGTGATCCTCCAGCCTCAGGCTCCAGAGTAGCTGGGATTACAGGCATGCACTACCATGCCCAGCTAATTTTTGTATTAGCTGGGGGTTTCACCATGTTGGTCAGGCTAATCTTGAACTCCTGACCTCAAGTGATCCACTCGCCTTGGCCTCCCAAAGTACTGGGATTACAGATGTGAGCCACCAGGCCTGGCCTGAAATATATATTTTTATATAAATTACTTTTCTTTCTCTTCTATGTTGCAACTCAGGCATTATTTTGATTAAAATTATGTGCTTTTGTAGATTTTTATTATCTCTGAATTTGCTTTGGAATAAAAGAGGTATCACAAAAGATTGATCATAAAAGGGAGACTATTAGGTCTGATAGGGTTGAGGGCTATTGAGAGAGGGTTTTACAGACCAAAGACTTGACTCTCACTCTGGGCGAAATGGAGGATTGCCAATTTCAGTGGAGTGGTGAGCTCTAGCCCTTGTTTTAACAGCATCAGTGCAATTACTGAGCAGAAGGTATGTTGGAGGGGAGCCCGCATGGAAGCAGGGACACTAGTCAGGGGGCTTATGTAGTCATCTGGGTGTGAAGTGATGGGAACTTGGACCAGTTGGAGAATAAAGAACACTGGTTGAAGTGGACACATTCTAGACCTGTCTGGCATATCCTATATCTCCATGGGCTCAATGGGCTAGAGCAGAATTTCAAGGATCTCAGCCCTTCGATCCTAGTTGGTGGCAGCTCAGAACCCTGGGCTCAGCCTCTTGTCTATAAATACTTTCACTTCTAATTTGTCAACCTTATTTTACTGGTTTTGTTAATACAAGCTTTTTTCATTCCAATGAAATAGTCCTAAGAATTTTAGATTGTTTTGAAATTTTGAAGTTTTGGTTTACTTTGCCTATTTGTTGGCTTCTTATTGAACAAAGAAATAAGGAACATAAAAGACAAAAATGCTAGGGCTGACATTTAAAAATTTTCTTACTTAGCCCTGGGGACGTAAAAGTAGCTTAGCTCTGGGGACATAAAAGTAGCTAAGTAACTTATCTTTTCAGAAGCAGGACAAGGGTATAGATGTATAAAGAGTTGCTCCATAGGATAATCTGTAATGTGTTTAACATTAGGCTCCCTGTAAAAAAAACTGTTATCAAGAATCTGGGCTGATTTTACCTTTATTGCCATTATATTCATTTTTCTTTTTTCCTTGAGGTATTTCCATATGGCCTCATTGCCTTCAGCACACACTTCTTTTGGGGGTTCTTCCATGGGATTGTCCATCAGTGTCAGGACCTTAATATTCACTAGGGAATCCAAATTCTCTGGAAGATGGGTGAGTAAGTTGTCCTCCAGCAGTAATTCTTTCAAAGCTGAAAAGATTTTTTTAAATGGTGGATCAATCTTAAGAACAAACAATATTAACTTGTCACCTAATCTTGCCCACATATGTGAGGGATCCAATTCTGCATTTGCAAAAGGAATGAGAGGAAGGATACACAAAACTTTTTATGCCATCTAATAAAAGTTCTATCTCTATGTTTGCTCCTTCTCTTAATGAAGTGAACAGAATTCAGTCTCCAGATATTCCAGATGTTTTGTTTGTTTGTTTAGAGCAACAGTTTTTAGCCGAAACTGACAGCCCGTTGGCAAAAATCACTCAGACCCTGCAGTTCCTAAGGTCAGCAGAGTATTGAGGGGTTTTTGTTGTTGTTTGAGACAGAGTCTCACTTTGTCACCCAGGCTGGAGTACAGTGGCATGATCTGGGCTCACTACAACCTCTGCCTCCCAGGTTGAAGCGATTCTCGTGCCTCAGCCTCCCAAGTAGCTGAGATTACAGGTGCACGCCACCACACCTGGCTAATTTTTGTATATTTAGTAGAGATGGGTTTTACCACGTTGTCCAGGCTGGTCTTAAACTCCTGGCCTCAAGTGATCCACCTACCTGGGCCTCCCAAAGTGCCAGGATTACAGGTGTGAACCACTGCATCTGGCCAAGTATTGGAAAAATGGACTCTTCATGCTGTTTCCCACAGGCCTCACTACTCCCTGTGATTGCTACAAGCTTTGGCAATTGGTGTTACCTGCCTGATACATTGGTGTTACCTGCCTGATCCCTAAAGACTGTGGAATGTGAGGCACCTGGTTCACATAGTCATTCCCTTGCTACTCTCAAGTTGACAAGCAAATTAAGTTTTTGAAAAAAATTACTCTCTGGTATAAAAATAATGTATATAACTTAATTTAAATAGAAATGTTTGTCTGTAAAAATGGCAAAAGATGAAAATAATTCTCCCTCTCCTTCCCTTTCCCATGAACCCTCTCACATCTTAATTGTCACAAGGAACCCCTGTTATTGGATTCCTGTGAGTCATTACAGAAAATCTCTAGGCATATGCATGTCTATAGGTATATGCATATAAAACATCATAAATCAAAATATTATCATATTATATAGAATGCTCTGAACTTGGCTTTTTAGCATACGGGACTATCTTTAAACAGTTCACTGAAAGAGAAATAAAAATGCTTAATAAGCATGAAAAAGATGCTTAAAATCACTCCATGGGAGAAATGTACATTAAATACCAAAATGCAGCGTTTTACCAATCAAACAGATAGGGATGAAAAGTTTGGTAGTACCCAATAGTAAGGAGGGAGAAGAGAAACATTATGTTTAAATACTACTCAGTGATAAATGACTTATAAACTCAGTCACTTTTCTATATGTGGTTCACCAAAAGAGAAGATAAATATAAAAAATGTGGTCATAGGACTGAATGTTCAAAGAACATAAAATTATATGCATTTCAAAAAAGATCATATTAAAGTGCATTCTTTAGTCCAGTTTGTCTTTTGCTGTGCCATCTAATAAAAGGCTTCCAATTAAATAAGGCAAACCAAGTTCTCTTTTTTTTTTTTACAACCTCTTTATAACAACTCAAAGTTGTTGAAGACAGTCAATAAATATTAGAGACAGAAAAATAGTAAACACTGAAAATTTTTTATAATATTTTACTCCTCCAGGGACCAAGGACAGGATAACAATTTATGGTCAGGAGCATTACTAAAGAGTACTGAATACAACCCCTTGCCCCCAGTTTTTGTTTTTTGTTTTTTTCTTTGAGACGGAGTCTCACTCTGTTGCCCAGGCTGAAGTGCAGTGGCGCGATCTTGGCTCACTGCAACCTCCGCCTCCCAGATTCAAGCAGTTCTCCTACCTCAGCCTCCCAAGTAGCTGGGATTACAGGCACAGTGTCATCACACTCAGCTAATTTTTGTATTTTTAGTAGAGATGGGGTTTCGCCGTGTTGGTCAGGCTGGTCTTGAGCTCCTGACCTCAGGTGATCCGCCTCCCAAAGTGCTGGGATTGCAGGTGTGAGCCACCGTGCCCAGCCCAGCCCCCAATTTTTGAATGTCTTGTGAGTAGGCAAGACATTCCTTCATCCTTTTTTCATTAAAGAATAGCCATAGTTTGAAAACGTGCATAAGCCTAGGGAGTTCAGAAAAAACATTTAAAATCTGGTCCCAGTGGGTGCTCAGCAAAAGCATGTTAAGCGGTTGGAGGAATGTACAAAGAATGGCTTAGTCTACTGGAAAATGTTTGGGAGTTTAAATAGGAATTATATATAGTTTTCCAGGTCAATCATGTAGCTCCAAAAGTTCCCTGCTGATTTCACCACTCTGGACCAATACTTTTTCCTTTATTCAAGTGGCTCAGTGACCTAGATGAAATTTACTGCAGGACCCCAGCTCCAAATTCTGGCATATAGTAAGTGTGCAGTAAATTATTGTTGGTAGTGTAATGGACATATGGGTGAATGCAAATTTTCTTAGCAGTTGCTATTTACTTTTCCATTCCAATAAACAACTTAACTGCCTTTGCGAGACTTAGCTATATTAATCAGGACACCTGGCCTCCCCCATGGCACTAAGTGAGCCCTGCAAAGAAGTGATGGGATAAACTCAATTCTCTAAACACTGAGATTGGTCTTTAGAAATGCAAGGAAGCCATTCACTATGGGAAGTGCTGGCCACAAACTCTACCAGGCTGTGGATCTACTAAGTTCCCTCACCTTGTGCTTGGCAAATGGCATCTGTAAGTTGTTTAAGCGAATTGTGCCGGCAATCAAGAACTTCTAGGTTAGGCATTGACCCCAGGGACACGGGCAGGTACTCCAGATGATTGTTCTCTATATGTAGCTCCTTGAGATTCTGCAATAACATGAGTATACCATAATAATATGCCTTGATAAGTTAATTATAATAACCAGAACACCTGTGGGTGCCCATGCATTTTTTTTTCTTTCAATTGGGAACTTATGCACTGGGATAAAGAAAAAAACATATTTAAAGGACTATCATCAAGACATAAAATTATTTTTTAGTAAATCCATTAAACTTGGGTTCCTATTTATGCAGGGAGAAGAGACTACAGATATCTAGTGCTTATTTGTTTCACCAGGACTTTATGAAAAAAATAATTTGAATGATTTAACTACATTTATCATTAACTCCTTTTTAACAGCTAATTGTCTGTGGCAGTTGCTACAGAATAACTGCCTCAAATATCAACCCAATATTGCCTCAGTGAAAGTAGACAAAATGTATAGGGAATGGGTTTGAGTGTATCTGAAATAACTATTTTCAACTTCACTGGGCAAAAATCTAATGTTTGCACTTCACCCTAAGATTGTGACATGACATTTACAAAGGACAAGATGATGAAAGGTATTCTGTGAACCCAGGGCAAAGGACTGGAGAAATAGGAATAGAGACCCTGTGTCATGGTGAGAACTACCTATGCTATACATGCCATTGCATGACTGGGGGTTATGTGGTGGCCCACACCTACTATATCATCATTAAGAGTGCGGCAGGCTGGGAGCGGTGGCTGACGCCTGTAATCCCAGAACTTTGGGAGGCCGAGGCAGGTAGATCACCTGAGATCAGGAGTTCGAGACCAGCCTGACCAATATGGCGAAACCCTGTCTCTACTAAAAATACAAAATTAACTGAGTGGGGTGGCGGGCACTTATAATCTCTGATACTTGGGAGGCTGAGGCAAGAGAATCACTTGAACCCAGGAGGTGGAGGTTGCAGTGAGCTGAAATTGCGCTATTGCACTCCAGCCTGGATAACAAGAATGAAACTCCATCTCAAAAAAAAAAAAAAAAAAAAAAAAAAAGAGTGCAGCAACAGGAACATGAAAAAAAACAACAGTTCTTTAAAGGATGAATATATGAAGACACCCTACTATGGCTACTTTGCATGAGGTTATCCTGTTGCTTTGCAAGTATTCCTCACAGCCCTGTAGATCCAGGAAGCTGGTGCAACATGATTTCCTTTTTCCCAGCAGGGAGAGAGGTCACACTTCCCCTTACAGGGAATCCTGGGCACCAAAATGCAGGCTCCCAGCCATGTCATTTGTATGATACTCTTTAACGTCAAAATAATCCAGTTTTCAGGGGGCTGCTTATAAAAAGTGGAAATTAAATGGAAAGAGGTACGACCCAGTTTCTGTAAATGAAACACACCAAGTCACGCAGTGGAAAGAAATATCACAATAAAATGTTGAAGTGTTGTTCATGGACAGTGGAAACCTCAAAATGTAAAAACAATTGCTTGTTTGAAGATGGAAATCTAGTATGGATGATTCTACATACAGCCCGTGAGAGCTCATATTTTCTCAGTTTCAGCCAATTTAAGGGACAGTGGCAGTGGCTTCTTAGCCAGCTCATCGGGGGAGGCTTACCTGCAGTTTCCCAATGTGTTCCGGCACATAGGTAAGTTTGGATCCCTGGTCTTGCCCAATGTATAATTTCTCTAAAGACTCTAAAGAAAGGACTTCCTCCGGAAAGGAAAGGAACTCATTTCCTGTTAGTCCAAGTATCTTCAGTTTTGAAAGCGAGCCGAATTCTGAAGGTAACTGGAAGTATTCCAGAAAGATAAGTTTCAGGTCAAGATTATTTTTAACTGTCAGCAAATAAACTGGGCTTTTGGTTTTGAGGCAGACTGCTAAACAACAAGTGGAGTAACTTAGCCTCTCCTACTGATGGAAAATTGTGTATATATCTGCATTATAGTATTTTTACTTGTAGATCTAAACTCTCTGCTCTTCACTTTTATGCACTACTTTAAACTAGAGCAATTTTTTCGTTACCAGGTGCGGTGCTCATGCCTTTAATCCCAAAACTTTTGGAGGCCAATCAGATAGATCACCTGAGGTCAGGAGTTCAAGACCAGCCTGGTCAACATGACAAAACCCTGTTTCTACTAAAAAATACAAAAATTAGCTGGTTGTGGTAGCAGGTGCCTGTAATCCCAGCTACTCAGGAGGCTGAGGCAGGAGAATCTCTGAAATGCGGGAGGCAGAGGTTGCAGTGAGCCGAGATTGCACCACTGCACTCCAGCCTGGGTGACAAAGCCAGAATCTATCTCAAAAAAAAAAAAATGCTGGGTGTGGTGGCTCATGCCTATAATCCCAGCACTTTGGGAGGCTGAGGCAGGTGGATCACCTGAGTTCGGGAGTTCGAGACCAGGCTGACCAATATGGAGAAACTCTGTCTCTACTAAAAATACAAAAAAATTAGCTGGGCATGGTGGTGCATGCCTGTAATCTCAGCTACTCGGGAGGCTGAGGCAGGAGAACCCAGGAGGCGGAGGTTGCGGTGAGCCAAGATCACACCATTGCACTCCAACCTGGGCAACAAGAGCGAAACTCCATCTCGAAAATAAATAAATAAATAAATAAAAATAAAATAAATAAAATTGGAGCAATTTTTAACCAATGTTCTTGCCATTTATGAACTGTAGTGTGGCAACTGCTTGACACTATTGAAAGAAAAATACTAAAATTATGTGTAATGTTGCATTAATAGCATTCATAATAAATTCAGTGATTAGAACTAATTTAGTAATGTGACTCTTCATTCTAAAAGGCTTTAATAATTTTGAAACTTCAGTTGAAATCTCAGTTGGAAGCAAACATATATTCACAACACTTCTTTTTTTTTTTTTAAATAAAGATGGGGTTTCACCATGATGGCCAGGCTGGTCTTGAACTCCTGACCTCAGGTGATCCACCCACCTTGCCCTCCCAAAGTGCTAGCATTACAGGCGTGAGCCACCATGCCCGGCCTATTCACACCACTTCTAATCAGTGTTCAGTGAACGCTGTTATGACCCTATCCTGTCATGTTCTGCTTTCCAGTGAATATCCAGGCTTGTGAACCCTACGTGGGAACTGGGTCGGCATTCACAGAGTGCCAGACTTTCAGGACTGGAAGGCCTAAGGAAGGTTCTCTATTCCAACCCTCTAATACAGTGGTTGCATACATTCTATAGTGAGCCATCCAGTTGTTATCTAAACACCACCTCCTGTGAAGAAAAGCTTATTACCTTCTATGGCTTCTTCTAACCATCAGATTTCCTACTTTAGTGCAGCCAAAATCAGCCTCACCATTATGCCCATCTATCGGTTTCTTTCTGGCCCACAGGAACCACATGGGAAAAATTTCATTTTTTTTCTTTTCTATTCTTTTTTTTTTTTAGATGGAATCTCAAGGAGTGTCACTCTGTCGCCCAGGCTGGAGTGCAGTGGCACAATCTTGGCTCACTGCAATCTCTGCCTCCCGGGTTCATGCAATTCTCCTGCCTCAGCCTCCCGAGTAGCTGGGACTACAGGCACGCGCCACCATGCCCAGCTAAGTTTCGTATTTTTAGTGGAGACGGGGCTTCACTATGTTGGTCAGGCTGGTCTCAAACTCCTGACCTCAAGTGATCCGGCATAGTGACAGTCAGAAAGGGAATCCGTACCTGCCCTATTTTATTGTCATCCAGTGCCAGGACTTCCAGGTTCTTCAGCACACAGATCTGTGGCGGGCAGTGGTCTAGATGGTTCTGGCTGAGGTCCAGGCAGCGCAGGTTGACCAGGCGCCTGAAGGAGCCCCGTAGCCTGCGCAGGCCGGTGTTTCTCAGGTAGAGTAGGTGCAGCGAGGTCCACCTGCAGATGAGGCGCGGCACCTTCTCCAGGCGGTTCCCACTCAGCCCGATTTCCGTCATCTCCCTGAGCTCGGCGAGGCTGTTCGGGATGGAGTGGAGAAGGTTGTGGGATAAATCGAGCACTGACAGTTGGCTACATTGGCACAGGGACGCGGGCAGAACGGGGAGGTTGTTAGAAGCCACGAAGAACTTCTGCAGCCGCGTCAAGTGCCCGATCTCTTCTGGGATGGCACCCATTTTGTTCTCGTCCAGGTCAATGATCTCCAGGTTGTAGAGAACACAGAGCTCCTGGGGGAAAACTTCAAATTGGTTTCGCTTCAGGTAGATCTCCCTCAGCTTGGTCTGATTCACTATTTCCTTGGGCAGACATTTCAGGTGGTTTCCGGTGAGTCCGAGCAGCTCCAGGTGGTGGAGGTTTTTACAGATGATGACGGGAATCTCCTTCAGTTCGGTCTGGTAGAGCCGGAGCTCACGCAGGGCGCGGAGGAAGCTGACGACGAGAAGGGAGGAGGAGAAGATGGGGTTGTAGCTCAGGTCCAGGCTCTCCAGGCTGCTCAGCAGCCCCAGAGCTGGGCACAGGCTTTTCAGGTTGTTCTTGTCTAGGTAAAGGACCCTTATGTTCTTTAAACGCTGAATCTCCTGGGGAATTTCTTCAATCTGGTTATTCTCCAAATGCACTTCTTCTAATTCTGTGAATGAGAAGATCTCCAATGGAATGGCAGTCAAGCTCCGATTAGAGGCATCGATGAAAAATGTTCTATCATTGACGTGCTGTGGATCCTTTCTCTGAGGAATTTTAGGTGAACGTTCTACTGATTTTACATCTTTTGACATTATTGTGAAGAAACGTTCAAATATTCAAAATCTGAAATGTGAAAAGGATGAAAAAAAAATCAATTTACCTGCCACCAGACTTGCTATCCTTAAGAAAAATAAAATTAAAACCTAGTTGATTAAACTTAGTGCTTGAAATTATGACAGAACATAAAATTTAGGTTTTTGCATTTCATGTTAAGAGAATTGAAGTGTAAACTCCTTCCCCTAACACGTAGACTCACATGAAAAAAAGAGATTAATTTCAGATTTATTTATTTTATTTTTGAGACAGAGTTTTGTGATTGTTGCCCAGGCTGGATTGCAATGGTTCGATCTCTGCTTACTACAACCTCTAGTTCCCGGGTTCAAGGGATTCTCCTGCTTCAGCCTCCCAAGTAGCTGGGATTACAGGCACCCATCACCACAGTCAGCTATTTTTTTTTTTTTTTGTATTTTTAGTAGAGATGGGGTTTCACCACGTAAGCCAGGCTGGTCTCAAACTCCTGACCTCAGGTCCACCTGCCTCGGCCTCCCAAAGTGCTGGGATTATAGGTGTGAGACACTGCGCCCAGCCTAATTTCAGTTTAAAAAAATGTCTATTCAGAATGTTTCCCGTAGGATGTAGAAGGTTGCAAAGAATCCTTGCTTTTACCATAACACTGAGAAAACACTAGGGAAAAACCTCATATTTTAAAATATAGTATTTTACCTTAAAGCCACCAGAGAGTCAAAGATACAAAGAAAGCTTAAAAAACAAACAAACAAACAACAACAACAAAACAATATTCTAGAGAAGCACCAGCCTTTCCTAAATAACTAGAGACCAGTGAGCAGACCCGCTCATGCCTAATGTCATTTGCAAGTTTGAGGACTGTCAGGGAGAGAAACAACCCTTTAATAGGCACAGGCAAAGGAACTTCTGGGACAAGGAGAAACCAGCCAAACTTTTAACAGCCATGTGTGGGCTGGCATAGTTGCTTAGAATCTGGAGTAGCCCCAAATGCAAAGTCAGTGCTCCCCACTAACTAGCTCTCCCCATTAGACTTTGGCTGGCTAAGTGGCCACAGGGAAAATTGTAGGCTGGACTGAAAAACAGAGACAGGTCCTGTAGTTTCCTGGTCTTAAATACCTAAGCCTGGCTGGAAGGAGCTTAACTCTGTCTAAGCAAGACATTTGAAACTGCAGTTAATTGAAATGAACTAAAACCCAACTCAGAAAGAAATGAAAGTCTTTGATAAATGGAGAGATAAATCATGTCCATAGATTAGAATGCTCAATAATATAAAGATGTCAATATTCCCCCAATTGGATCTATAGTTTTTGTGCAATCTCAATCAAAATTTTAGCAAACTTTTTTTTTTGGTAGAAGTTGACAAGCTGATTCTAAAATTTATATGAAAATGCAAAGGAGCTAATTTCTTTAATGAAAACAAAATCAGCAAACATACACTACTAGGATATAAAGCTTATAAATGCAAGATGTGAATGTTGTATTTCAGAAGAGTATGTCTTTAGTACACACACACACACACACACACACACACAATCTATTGGAGAAGGCAGAGAAGAACATGACATGGTAGTGGCAAGGTTGGCTGTAGCATCTTTGAATTTCTTTTTAGGATGAAGGCAGTCCTGCTGGAGTATCTGGGCCTCTCATCCATCACAGAGGCCTAGTCCCTAGATGAAAAGGATGCATTTCTAGTCCCATACATAATACTGCTCTTCCTCAAAACACAACGTGGTTCAGGTGCTTGTTGCTTTATGCCTAGCCTCAAAACCAGCTCTGAAGCAGTGTTATTTAAAGAAAAGGGAAGATTTAATATTGATTATGTTTAAAACTAGCTGTCTCCAACATTTTTGTCAGTTAGTTGTCAGGCAGATTAAATTAATCTAATACTGTTCAGTCCTGTAAGACAAAATCTCCAGTTTCCTCCTTGCAAATTTCTGAAAATTCTCCATAGCATCTAGACTGAGGTGATAAAACAAACAAAAACAGGGAACACCTAGAACACTGATTACCTACTCCAGGCTTTACTTAAAATAACCTGTCTAATCTTCACAATAATCCTATGTAGGCGGCATCATTATTAGCCCTGTTTTAGATAAGAAATTGTATAACTAAAAGGGCTCTTTGAACACATGGTAGGAAGTGGGAGTAGGAGCAGAGGATTGGACACAATCTCACCTAGATTTTTAACATCACTTGTTTACCGAAAACCTGGCATTTATTAAAGTTATTCTTCCTGGGTATGAGATTTTACACTTGATTTTATTTTGCAGCGTTACAACAAGACACCTGGGGGAAATTTATGTGGATTAGCCACCACAATTAGAATTAATAGGACGGTGCCTGGACTTCCAAACACATGAAAGAACTTATTTATCCTAACATTCATCTTTCTCCATCAAGACCTCCTTATAATATCTGGTTGTGTGTGTATGTTATCTCACCTTAATCATATATTCCCATCAATTTGACCACCCTCTGAAAGCTATATATCCACCTATATTTCACATTCATTTGTGGATTTAATAAAAGGAGATTGTAAAGCCCAGATTTGCAACAGCTTTGCCAATAATTCAGCCACAGTAAATGAGAATGGGGAAGCTTGGATCTTTAGCGGCCATTTTTTCTGTAGGGATTGCTACCTAAATGTGATCAAATTTACTTATTACAATCCAATATTATGGTGGGGTGGTTTCTAAATTGAATAATTGTTACATCTTCATCTTCAGGAGCCAAGATTTGGATAGTTTAACAATGAGATCTTCTTTGTGTAACTCTAACGCCTGAGAAAATCATTTTGGAAACTGATCAGCCCTGCAAATTTACAGTGAGTGTTGGTACTTTTTTTTCCAAGTCTGACTATGCACAAACTAGATAGGTAAGACTAGGTTCCTGAGGTTAATATGGTGTGTGACTCTGTCTGCTAGCATAAAAACCCATTTCTAGTTAAAGAATTCCAAGATTTTGCTTAAAACTTCACTCAGCAGACCTTTTCCCTCTAACAACCAATGAATCACAAACAAACTAAAAGTAGCCTTAATTGACCTCAGACTAGACATTCATGTAGTGGTAATAAAGAGTAGCAGAATATGCCACCTCAAAATATGCCACTTTGGTATGAAGATTACTTTAAGCTAAAGACACTTGAAAAATGGCAGATGCAAGAAGCATATTCTCATCTTCCCTTTCCCTCCTTGAAAATAGGAGATAAAAACTCCCATGTGAAACATGCCTTCCCTATACCAGAAAAAAACCAGGGAGTCATAGCTGAGATAATTCCGTACAAATAGATCTTGTTAAAAAAAAAAATTCCTGGAGGCAGAGCAACATGGCTGATTAGAACCCTCTAGCAATCATCCCCTCCAACAAGAACACCAAATTGAACACCTATTCACACAAGAAATCACCTTCAAAAGAACCAAAAATCAGGTGTGCAATCATAGTACCTGGTTTTAACATTATAGCAAAGAAAGAGGCAGTGAAGAGGGTAGGAAAGACAGTCTTAGATTGTTGGAACCATCCCTCCTCCATCCTCCAGCAGCAGCCATGTGGCACAGAGAGAGAATATGTGTGCTTCAGGGAGGGAGAGGAAAGTGATTGTGGGACTTTGCAATGGAACGCAGTGCTGCCTGTCACAGTGGAAAGCAACATGGGGTAGAATTCAGGTGGTGCTCATGGAGGGAGCATTTAGACCAGCCCTAGCCGGAGGGGAATCATCCATGCTAGCGGGTGGAACCTGAGTTCTGGCTAGCCCCACCACTGTGGGATAAAGTGCTCTGGGGTTCTAAATAAACTTGAAAGACAGTCTAGGTCACAAGGACTGCAATTCTTGGGCAAATCTTGATGCTGTGCTGGGCTCTGAGGAATTGCACTTGAGGTGCTAAATGGATTTTAAAAAACAAGACCCAATGATCAATCTGTGGCCTATAAGAAATACTTTACACCTATAAAGAGATACATATACTGAAAATAAAGGAATGGGAAAAGATACTCCATGCAAATGGAAAACCAAAAAGAGGAGGAGTAGCTATACATATATCAGACAAAATAGATTTCAAGACAAAAACTATAAAAAGAGACAAAAATCTCATTATATAATGATAAAAGTGTTCATTCAGCAAGAGGATATAACAATTATAAATATATATGCACCCAACACTGGAGCACCTAGTTATATAAAGCAAATATTACTAGAGTTAAAGAAAGAGACCCCAGTACAATAATTGCTATTGATTTCAACACCTCACTTTCAGCATCGAACAGATCAAGACAGAAAATCAACAGAGGCATTGGACTTAATCTGCACTATAGACCAAATGGACCTAGATATTTACAGAACATTTCATCCAACAGCTGCAGAATGCACATTCTTTTCCTCAGCACATGGATCTTCTCAAGGGTAGACCATACGTTCAGTCACAAAACAAGTCTTAAAAATTTCAAAAATATTGAAATCATATTAAGTATCTTCTGTGAACACAGTGGAATAAAACTAGAAAGCAATAACAAGAGGAAATTTGGAAATCATACAAACATGTGGCAATTAAACAACATGCTCCTGAATGACCAGTGGGTCAATGAAAAAATTAAGAAAATTTAAAAATTTCTTGAAACAAATTAAAATGGAAACACCACATACCAAAACCTACGGGATAAAGTGAAAGCAGAACTAAGAGAAATGTTTATAGCAATAAGTGCCTACATCAAAAAAGCAGGAAAACTTCAAATAAACAATATAATGATGCATCTTAAAGAACTAGAAAAGTAGGAGCAAACCAAACTCAGTTAGTAGAAGGCCGGGAGTGGTGGCGCATGCCTGTAATCCCAGCACTTTGGGAGGCTGAGGCAAGTGGATCACCTGAGTTCAGGAGTTCAAGACCAGCTTGGCCAACATGGTGAAACCCCGTCTCTACTAAAAATACAAAAATTAGCCAGGCATGGTGGCTAATCCCAGCTACTCAGGAGGCAGAGGCAGGAGAATCACTTGAACCCAGGAGGCAGATGTTGCAGTGAGCCAAGATCATGCCACTGTACTCCAGCCTGGGCAACAGAGCAAAACGCTGTCTCAAAAAAAAAAAAAAAAAAAAAAAGAGAGAGAGAGAAAAGAAAAGAAACAAAATGTAGGCTGGGTGCAGTGGCTCATGCCTGTAATTCCAGCACTTTGGGAGGCCAAGGCAGGTGGATCAACGAGGTCAGGAGTATGAGACCAGCCTAGTCAACATGGTGAAACCTCATCTCTACTAAAAATACAAAAATTAGCTGGCATGGTGGTATATGCCTGTAATCCCAGCTACTCAGGAATTGCTTGAACCCGGGAGGTGGAGGTTGCAGTGAACCAAGATCATTCCACTGTACTCCAGCCTGGGTGACAGACTGAGATTCCATCTCAAAAAAAAAAAAAAAAAAAAAAAAAAAGAGAGAGAGAGAAAAGAGAAAAAGTAGAATAAAAGAAATAAAAATTATAGCAGAAATAAATAAAATTAAAATAAAAAGAACAATGTAAAAAATTAACAAAATGAAATGAAAAGTTGGGTTTTTTAAAAAGATGAACAAAATCAAGAAACTTCTGGTCAGATTTAAAAAAGGAGAGAAGATCCAATAAATAAAATCAGAGATGAAAAAGGAGACATTACAACTGATACAGTAGAAATTCAAAAGATCAAGTATATGCTAATACATTCGAAAACCTAGAAGAAATGAATAAATTCCTAGATATATACCATCTACCAAGATTGAACCATGAAGAAATCTGAAACCTCAATAGACCAATAACAAGTAACAAGATCAAAGTCATAATAAAAAGTCTCCTCGTAAAGAAAAGCCTGGGACCTGATGGCTTCAATGCTGAATTTTATCAAATATTTAAAGAACTGATACGAATCCTACTCAAGCTATTCTGAAGAATAGAGGAGGAAAAACTACTTTCAAACTCATTCTATGAGGCCAGTATTACCCTGATACCAAAACCAGACAAAGACACACCAAAAAAAAGAGAAAACTGGAAATAAAGAAGATGGCTGAAGAGGAACGGCTCCAGTCTGCAGCTCCCAGCGAGATCAATGCAGAAGGCAGGTGATTTCTGAATTTCCAACTGAGGTACCCGCTTCATCTCAATAGGACTGGTTAGTGGGTGTAGCCCACAGAGGTCAACCTGAAGCAGGGTAGGGCGTTGCCTTATCAGGGAAGCACAAGGGGTCGGGGAATGCCCTCTCCTAGCCAAGGGAAGCCAGTAGGGACTATACTGTGCACTCTGGCCCAGATACTGCACTTTTCTCACGTTCTTCACAACCTGCAGACCAGGAGATTCCCTTTGGTGCGTATACCACCAGGGTCCTGGGTTTCAAGCACAAAACCTGGTGGCCAATTTGGGCAGACACCATGCTAGCCACAGGAACCTTTTTTCCACACCCCAGGCCACTGGGGCGCCTGGAATGCCAGTGAGACAGAACCAATCACTCCCCTGGAAAGGGGGCTGAAGCCAGGGAGACAAGTGGTCTGGCTCGGTGGTACCCACCCCCACGGAGCCCAGCAAGCTAAGATCCTCTGGCTTGAAATTCTCGCTGCTATCACAGAAATCTGAGCTTGACCTGGGATGTTCAAGCTTGGTGTGGGGAGGGGCGTCCACCATTGCTGAGGCTTGAGTAGGCGATTTTACTCTCACAGTGTAAACAAAGTGGCTGGGAAGTTCAAACTGGGCAGAGACGACTGCAGCTCAGCAAGGCCGATGAGGCCAGACTGCCTCTACTCTCTGGGCAGGGCATCTCTGAAAAAAAGGCATCAGCCCCAGTCAGAGACTTATAGATAAAACTCTCATCTCCCTGGGACAGAGCACCTAGGGGAAGAGGCAGTTGTGGGCGCAGTTTCAGCAGACTTAAACAACCCTGCCTGACAGCTCTGAAGACAGCAGTGAACCTTCCAGCAAAGTGTTTGAGCTCTGATAAGGGACAAACCACCTCCTTAAGTGGGTCCCTGACCCCTGTGTATCCTGTCTGGGAGACACCTCCCAATGGGACAGACACCTCACACAGGAGAGCTCTGGCTGGCATCTGGCAGGTGCCCCTCTGGGACAAAGCTTCTAGAGGAAGGGAACAGGCAGCAATCTTTGCTGTTCTGCAGCCTCTGCTGGTGATACCCAGGCAAACAGCGTCTGGAGTGGACCTCCAGCAAACTCCAGCAGACCTGGCGCAGAGGGGCCTGGCTGTTAGAAGGAATAGTATTAACATCAACAAAAAGAATGTCCATTTAGAGACCCCACCTGAAGGTCACCAACTTCAAAGACCAAAGGTAGATAAATCCACAAAGGTGGGAAGAAAGCAGCACAATAAGGCTGAAAATTCCAAAAATTTTGGCAATCTATCCATCTGACAAAGGGCTACTATCCAGAAGAGACAAAGAACTTAAACATATTTACAACAGAAAACCAAACAACCCCATCAAAAAGTGGGTGAAGGATATGAACAGACACTTCTCAAAAGAAGATATTTATGTGGCCAACAAAGAGATGAAAAAAATCTTATCATCACTGGTCATTAGAGAAATACAAATCAAATCTACAATGAGATACTATATCATGCCAGTTAGAATGGTGATCATTAAAAAGTCAGGAAACAACAGATGCTGGAGAGGATGTGGAAAAATAGGAATGCGTTTACACTGTTGGTGGGAGTGTAAATTAGTTCAACCATTGTGGAAAACAGTGTGGTGATTCCTCAAGGATCTAGAACTAGAAATACCATTTGACCCAGCAATCCTATTACTGGGTATATACCCAAAGGATTATAAATCATTCTACTACAAAGATACATGCACACGTATATTTATTGCGGCACTGTTAACAATAGCAAAGGCTTGGAAGCAACCCAAATGCGCATCAAGGATAGACTGGATAAAGAAAATGTGGCACATATACACCATGGAATACTACGCAGTGAAAAAACGATGAGTTCATGTCCTTTGCAGGGACATAAATGAAGCTGGAAACCATCATTCTCAGCAAACTAACACAAGAACAGAAAGCCAAACACTGAATGTTCTCACTCATAAGTGGGAGTTGAACAATGAGAACACATGGACACAGGGAGGGGAACATCACACACAGGGCCTGTTGTGGGGTGGGAGGCTAAGGGAGGGACAGTGTTAGGAGAAATACCTAATATAGATAACAGGCTGATGGGTGCAGCAAACCGTCATGGCACATGTATACCTATGTAACAAACCTGCATGCTCTGCACATGTACCCCAGAACTTAAAGTATAATTAAAAAAAAAAAGTGAGAAAACTATAGGGCAATGTCCCTGATGAAACTTGATGCAAAAATCCTCAACAAAATACTAGCAAACTGAATTAAACAACACATTAAAAAAAAGTCATTCATCATGACCAAGTGGCATTCATCTCAGGAATGCAAAGATAGTTCAACATACACAAATCAATCAATGTGATACAGTCTATCAATCAACAGAATGAAGGACAAAAACCATATGATCATTTTAATTGATGCTGAAAAAGCATGTGATAAAATTCAACATCCCTTCATGATAAAAACCCTCAACAAACTGGAAGTAGATGGAAGATACCTCAACACAATAAAAGCCATATATGACAGGTCCATAGATAGTATCATACTGAATGGGGAAAAACAGAAAGCCTTTTCCCTAAGATCTGGCACAACACAAGAATGCCCACTTTCACCACTGTTATTCAATGTAGTGCTGGAAGTCTTAGCTAGAGCAATTAGACAAGAGAAACATATAAAGGGCATCCAAACTGAAAAAGAAGAACTCGAATTATCCTTGTTTGCAGATGATATGATCTTGTATTTGGAAAATCCTAAATACTCCACCAAAAAAAAAATTATTAGAAGGGATAAAAAATTCAGTAAAGTTGCAGGATACAAAATCAACATATAAAAATCAATAGCATTTATATATTTGTCATATATTTGTTAACAGCAAACAATCAGAAAAAGTAATCAAGAAAATAATCCCATTTGTAGTAGCTACAAATAAAATACCTAGGAATAAAAATCAACCAAAGAAGTGAAATATCTATACAATGAAAACTATAAAACATTGATGTAAGAAATTAAAGAGGACACACACAAAAAAAGGAAAGATATTTTATGTTCCTTGATTAGAATTATAATTACTGTTATAATGTCCATTTTACCCAAAGGAATTTACAGATTATTGCAATTCCTATCAAAATACCAAAGACCTTCATCACAGAAATAGAAAAAATCATCCTAAAATTTGTATGGGACCACAAAACACTCAGAATAGCCAAAGTTATCCTGAGCAAAAAGAACAAAACTGGAGGAATCACATTACCTAAATTCAAATTATATTGCAGAGCTAAAGTAATCAAAACAGCATAGTACTGGCATAAAAACAGATACATAGACCAATGGAACAGAATAGAAACCAGAAATAAATCTGAACATCTACAGTGTACTCGTTTTTGACAAAGGTACCAGTAACATACATTGGGGAAAAGATAGTTTCTTCAATAATGGTGCTGGGAAAACTGGATATCCATATGCAGATGAAACTAGACCCCTATATCTTGGCACATACAAAAATCAAATCAAAATGGATTAAAGGGCCTAGTGTGGTGCCTCAGGCCTGTAATCCCAATCCCAGCACTTTGGGAGGCTGAGGCGGGTGGATCACTTGAGGTCAGGAGTTTGAGACCAGCCTGGCCAACGTGGTAAAACCCCGTCTCTACTAAAAATACAAAAATTAGCTGGGAGTGCTGGCAGGCGCCTGTAATCCCAGCTACTCGGGAGGCCGAGGCTGGAGAATGGCTTGAAGCCGGGAGGAGGAGTTTGCAGTGAGCCGAGGTCCTGCCACTGCACTCCAGCCTGGGCGACAGAGCAAGACTCTGTCTCAAAAAACCAACCAACCAACCAACCAACCAACCAACCAACCAATCAACCAAACACCCCGAGACCCTAGCAGGCATAGACACAAGAGGCTGGACGTCTAGAGGAACACCCCGGCGGATGAGCATACAGGTGGCTGGACGTTGAGCACACATCTAATTGAGCTGATTAACACAAGACCCCTATAGACGGCAAAATAAAAGAGCACCCTGTGACACACGCCCACTGGAGCTCCAGGAGCTGTAAGCATTCATCACCTAGACGCTGCCATGGGTTCGGAGCCCAGGTGCCCCACAATCTGCCTGTCTGCATGCTCCCCCTAGGGTTTGAGCAGAGGGGCACCGAAGAAGCAAGCCACACCCCTATTGTTACCTGTAGAAGGTGTCCAGGTTCTTGGCGCACAAACAAAGCACAAACAAACAAACAAACAACGCACAAACAAAGCAAGGAAGGAATTAAGGGATTCAGTGAAAATGAAAGTACACTCCACAGTGTGGGAGCAGGCCAAATCGGGCACAAAGGCCCCGTTACAGAATTTTTGGAAGCTTAAAGACCCCCTAGAGGCTTCCATTGGTTACTTCCAGTACGCCCTATGTAAATGGAGAGGATGAAGTAAAGTTACAAAGTCATTTATGTGTATGCCGGTGCACACTTTGCAGGAGGAGGCTTTGTCATAATCTTTGTCGCCCCAGTTCCTACCTCAGCAGCGGAGCCCCTCAAATCTCGGGAACTCCTCCCTGCAGAAGAGCCAGGGCGCCCTCCCTCGGGCTGCCTTTAACCAAGGCAGGGTGACAGAGGACCTCCACAGCAGTCAGGCCTCAGGGCCCAGGCAGGCATAGCTGGCGGGACTCAGCGCTGGCCTGGCGCCGGGGCTCGTGTCCCCGCCTCACTGCTGCAGGCGGGCTGTAAGTGCGCGCGCGGTCGCCATGGCAGCGCAGCCGCGGCCTGTGGTAAAAGGAGCATGGGGAGCCCCCGGGAGACCGCCAGTGCGCCGGCCAGTTCCTCTGCTCCGGCCCGGGCTCGGGCCTCCAGTCAGGCTCGTTCTCCGGGCGCGGCCC
The DNA here is from genome assembly GCA_963573385.1 of Cacajao melanocephalus. Taxonomy (NCBI): domain Eukaryota; kingdom Metazoa; phylum Chordata; class Mammalia; order Primates; family Pitheciidae; genus Cacajao; species Cacajao melanocephalus. The sequence continues at coordinate 24,028 of CAUYLG010042949.1, forward strand.
TGGTGGGCCAGCGCGGTAAGAAGTAGGGAGCCCGTCTGCGCCGCTTGGCCCAGACGAAACGCGTGAGGTGCGCGGGGGTTGCACGCCAGAGTCCTCCCAGCAGGCTGCCACCCAAGGCGACTCGGCGGGAGGGTGCCTCTGGGAACCCTAGCTGTGGCCAGAGGTTTGGGGCGCCCTGAAAAGAGGGCGGTAGAGGAGTCCCCAGCTGGCGAGAGGGGCCGCCCTTTGCGCTACAGGTTGTGCGGATGAAGCTGTCCGTCACTGTGCTCTCAGGGTCTCCGGGAGGGTGTGTCGGGGGGGGGGGGGCTCTTCTCAGCCCCCTTTTTGTGAAAGTCCCAGAGAGCAGGTCACAGGTGGACATGAGGGTCTTGATACCGTTCTGACTTTGCACCTCTCTACCACCTCAGTTTTAAATATTTCTGCGCCCACGAGTGATCGTTAGCAAGTTAAGCATACCCTGAACGCCCACCGGCTACCCGCCATTTTCGTTTTGTATGCTTGTTTCAAGGTATGTTCGCGGATACGGAACTGTGTCCGGAGGCTGGCTTAATAATACTCACTGCACCCAGGAGATGGGCAGTGTTAGGCTCTGCCTTTAGCATGAGAGGAAATTTAAGCTAGGGTAACAACTCGTTCAAATGTACACACTGCGGAATCTGGATAGGGCACCCACGTCTGACTCGTGCTCATCGCTTGGATTTCTCAGTGCTTGGCTAAGTATAGAAAAGCATGTTTTGGAGGGAACTGCCTCCCAAATAAGTCCTTTCTCTGGAAATTCCAAAACGTGCTGCCAGAGGCATGGATGAAAAAATGAAATTTGGGTTAGATTCTTGACATTTTCCTGCGTAGCTGGGTTATTTCCTAGTTTTTGCTTTGCACTTTGAAAACTATTTTCCTTCTAATATGAATATAGTATAGGAAATAAATTGGTGCTGTAAAAACTTGCCATGCAAAATATATAGGTGGATTTTAAATCAAAGGAAGAGTAGCAGAAGCTTTTAAATACTGTAAATCTATGGCCAGCTAAATATTATCCCATTATCCCCTAACTTTGTTGAGCTGTATTTAGCTTATAGTCAATTCCTTCATGCCTTCCCGGAAATGAATTGTAGTCGGACACATTTCTGTGCCTTGGTTGTGTGGCGGGCAGCGCTGAATCTTGGAGAGTCTCAGGGCAATCTTTATTTTAATACCAAGGAAGAGAGTAGGGAAGAAAGAAGCCCAGTGAGACCGTCGCTCCAACTTCTATTTGTGATCTACTTGCTTTGTTTCCTGGGGAGGACACTAAAGCAGCATTTTCTAAATTGCATTCCAAATGAGACTTTTTTTTTTGAGATGGCGTCTCGCTCTGTAGCCCAGGCTGGAGTGCAGTGGTGCCATCTCTGCTCACTGCAACCTCCACCTCCCGCGTTCAAGCGATTCTTTCGCCTCAGCCTCCCAAGTAGCTGGGACTACAGGCCCATGCCACCACACCGGCTAATTTTTGTAGTTTTTGGTAGAGATAGGGTTTCAACATGTTGGCCAGGCTGGTCTCGAACTCCTGGCCTCAAGTGATCCGCCCGCCTTGGCTTCCCAAAGAGTTGGAATTACAGGCGTGAGCCACTGCGCCCGGCCGGAAATGCAGCATTCTTATCCTCCCTATTTTCAAAGCTTAACAGTTTGAAGACAGTTTACATGTTTTAAATATCCTGAGTAGTACTGTGTCTCTGTACAGTTTTGTTTATTTCAGCACCTCTCAAAATTACTTGATAATAAGAGGTGTTCCTATTCTATTTGGATCATCCTGTAGAACATGAATATTCCACAAAATACAGTTTGGGCAATATTGTGCTACAGTATCATTTAAATACAGAAAACTTTCTAAAATATAATAGGTGAAGTTTTTCATTATGTACATCTATCCACATGACAGAAATTATGCTGACATTTAAAATTTTCAGAGAATAGTGACATGGTATAACTGTTTACAATATAACGTTAATTAAAAAAACAGCAAATAAAATTATATACAAAGATTTGAATTTTGTTTAAAAAATCCTTAATATGCATATAAAAGTAAAACTATAGGAATTATGTATGCTTAGACCTCAATTGTGGTTGTTCTTTGGCAGTGGGATTGCAGATTAACATGTATTTTTTTTTTTTAATATTAGAAATTTCCGGCCAGTCACAGTGGCTCACCTGTAACCCCAGCACTTTGTGAGGCTGAGGCAGGCTGATCACTTGAGGTCAGAAGTTTGAGAACAGCCTGGCCAACATGGTGAAAACCCATCTTTGTAGCCGGGCATGGTGGTGTGTGCCTGTAGTCCCAGCTACTCTGGAGGTTGAGGCAGGAGAATTGCTTGAACCCGAGAGACAGGTTGCAGTTAGCCAAGATTGCACCCCTGCTGTCCAGCCTGGGCAGGGTGACAGAGTGAGACCCTATTTAAAAAAAAAGAAAAAGAAATTTCCAAATTGTTTGGAATAAGTACATTAATTTTAAAAAAGGTTATTAAAAACGATAAGAAAATGTTGTTTGCCATCTGAAATATAATGCTCCTCATGTTAAATCTTGTTCTGCAGATGTGTTTAGTAAACTATTCTTCAGAGTGCAAAAGACATTCTCAGTAAACGACATTTCTGAGATGTAGAGACTTAGAAGAAAAGCCAGCTCCTAAAAAGCTAGGCTGGTTGAGCAATGAGATCTCTGTGCACAAATTTTAAAAAGACATCCACAAATGGTAGAAGTACAGAAAAGAAAGACAGACAGTGGCCTGTGCTTCTAAGAAAAGTAACAGCATAACTTCTACCCCAGAAGATGTAGGCCTTGCAGAAGATGCTTTTAAGGTATTATTGAAAAGAGTAAGGCCATAAAGAAAGCTGCATGTACAACAGAAAGGAGATCTCAACTCTTGCTTTATTTCTATCTTCTTAAGAACTTAGGGAAAAGTCACCTTTACAAAGAGGAAATGGAAGACTGGGTAGGAGAAGAGCTTCTGTGAGCCAGGCCTTGGTATGGTATGAAGAAGAACTGAGTTATATTCAAACTTGGGATGGTATAGAGGGTATCCAAGAAGCCTGTGGGAGTAGGTGATTTTTCAGATCCTTTTTGAGTTAGGTTCTTGGATAAAATTGTTTTTATATGAAGCTAGTTTAAGAAACCTTTTCCTCGGGTGGATGCTGAGATGCTAAGGTGGGAAAAAAAAAAAAGAAACAAAGTAACTTTGAGTCACTGTAATCCAATAGGACACAGTGGAAAGAGGTTTTGGAATCAGTTTGCTTCTGCACTCTGCCCTTATTAGCTGCATGCTTTTGGATAAAATCTACAATTTCTTTAGAAGTCATTTTCCTCAGCTACCAGGCCTGGCACATAATGGAGCTTAGTTTTCCCTTTATGTCGCTTCCAAGTTAGGGTGCTCACTTTAGTCAGTGTCTGCCAAGCCTCATGGGTGCTTCCATGGCCCTAGTTCTCCAAACAGCATTTTAATTCTCTCTAGCATTCATCATTTTTATTTCTCTTCTCTTTTTCTAGCCTTGTTTCCTTTTCTTCTCTACCCCCACTGCACACACACACAACTCATATCTTTGAAAGAAGTATAGTTTTTATGTTTTTTTTTTAAACATAAAGCTTCTGGAATAATGTTTATGTGATGAAGGATGCATTTATTTTTCAAAATCTCCAGAATCTGGTCTGCAGGAACAGTATTCTAATCTGTGTATGGAAAAATCCCAGAAAATTAATCCTTTTATATTGCATATACTCCAAGAACTGGAAGAAGAAATTAAAAAGGGGTAAGAAAGACAAATACTTGATTACATCATTAGTGTTTGCGTATACTCATGTGTATGAAAATCTTAAAATATTGAGTGATTTTATAGCCATTTGAAAATGCTTGGTAAAATGGACATATCTTTTGATTTAGGTAAGTAAGTAGATGAGCAACACTGTTAGTAGGTCTTAGAGAGGTTAGGTATAGTAGTCAGAAAAGAGCACTAGAGCAAGAGTATCCAAGCTTGGGCTCCAGACTGATCTTTAACTCCTGTAGCTGGGCGAATCTTTTTTTTTTTTTTGACACGGAGTCTCACTCTGTTGTCCAGGCTGCAGTACAGTGGCACGATCTTGGCTCACTGCAACCTCCGCCTCCTGGGTTTAAGCAATTATCCTGCCTCAGCCTCCAGAGTAGCTGGGATTATAGGCACCCGCCATCACGCCCAGCTAATTTTTGTATTTTTATTAGAAAAGGTTTCACCATGTTGGCCAGGCTGGTCTTGAACTCCTGACCTAAGGTGATTTGCCCGCCTCGGCCTCCCAAAGTGCTGGGATTACAGGCATGAGCCACTGCGCCTGGCCTGAGCTGGGTGAATCTAAGCAAATCACTGAAGTTTTCAATGTTGTTATCTGTAAAGTGGGGATACTGTGTGTGTGTGAGAGAGATAAATTATATGGTATCTTTTAAAGCACTTTGCAGTGTGCAGAATGTTAAGTAGTTTTAAGTTACCTGGTATAAATATATACTTAGAAGTCTACTTCCTATATACTTGCTTCCGGTAAATGTTATCTGTGATATGACTATTACACATGAAGGAAACATATTTTTACTTCTTTACTGGGTTTCTATTTTAAAATCTTTTTTTTTTTTTTTTTTTTTTTTGGTATTTTAACAGACTAGAAGGAGGAATCTCATTAAACATTGCTGGTAACAATCGCTTAGTGCCGGCAGAAAGAGTTACAGGTCAAGATTTTTGGATTCTTTCCAGAATTTTAAAGAATTGTCTGTATATTAATGGTATGTTTCCATAAGAATCAATACCTCCTGCTTTTCACTGATCTGATTTTAAGCATTCTTTATAAGGAATATCAGCTTCTATTCATCTGTGCTTCAGGTTTGGATGTTGGATATAACCTTATAAGTGATGTTGGTGCATACTATGCTGCGAAACTGCTTCAGGTATTATTTTACTACAAAATGTCCTTAGTTCTGTTTACAGTGAAACCAGTCTGATGACACACATGCAAAATACTAGTTCTACCCAATGTCAATGGTCCCGACTCTGTGCTAGAACACTTGAAATACACTGGAAACCCACTGTGGATTTGGTCTCAATGAAGCTGGTAGCTAGAGCTCCTGAGTTACCTTTAGCAAACTTGTACACCATGATTAAATATATAAACAACATCCATCTTTCAGACTGATCAAAACTAAATATAGTTTTTCCTTTCATTTACATTGTAATTATATTTTATTTACATGAGAATTATTTTTTTTTCCCTTAATGGTAGTTGTTTTTGCTAGGATACAGTTTTTCTTGGTCATACAGATTTTCTTTTGAGGTAAATACTTTATATACTGTATATGTATATACATGTATGTAAAATTAACCAATTTCTAATAATAATGTGTAATAGCTTCTTTTCTCTTACAGAAACAATTTTATCTCACTTACTTAAACCTCATGTTTAATGATATTGGGCCTGAAGGTGGAGAATTGATTGCTAAAGCACTACATGTAAGCATTTATGTACTTCAAACTAATGTTTTATTTGGAAATTCCAACTTCTGATAGCATGGAACCAACAGAGTCCAATGTTGAAGTGAACTTATTTTAATATTATAGGAATGTATATTTTTATTATACTTTATTAAAGTGTATACATTACATGAACATTTTTGAAGCCATAGTTTTACTAAGATGTCATTCACATATGTAAAATTCACCCTTTGAAAGTCTTCAGTTCAGTGTTTAAGTATTAATATATTCACAGAGCTGTGCAAGAATCACTACCATCTCTGTTTTTAGAAATTTTTATCACCCCAAAAAGAAAATCCCTAAACTCATTAGCAATCTCTCTCCATCTTTTCCACCCCCCACTCACCAGTGCCTGGCAGTCATAACCTACTTCATATCTCTATATATTTGCCTTTTATGAACATTTCATTTAAACAGAATCATACAATATATGGCCTTTTGTGACTGGCTTAATGTTTTTTAAAGATTTATGTTTTTTAAAGAGTTTTACAGTTTTAGCTCTTTCATTTAATTCTTTGATCCATTTTAATTTTTGAATATGGTATGAGTCCCAATTTTATTGTTTTGCATGTGTATATTCACTTGTCCTAACACGATTTGTTAAAAGACTATCTTTCTCCCATTTAATTGTCTTGACAGCTTTGTCCAAAAATCAGTTGATCCTAAATATGGGAGTTTCTGTACTCTCAATTCTGTTCTTCTAATCTATATGTCTATCCTTATGCCAGTAGCACACTATCTTGATTACTATTATCTTTGTGGTAGGTTTTGAAATCAAGAAAGAAGTGTGTCCTTGTTCTTTTTTCAGGATTGTGTTGGCTCTTCTGTGTCCCTTGCATTCCACATTAATTTTAGGTCAGTTAATCAGTTTCTGCAAGAAAAGCAGCTGGGATTTATTTTATTTTATTTTGAGACAGAGTTTCATTCTTCTTGCCCAGGCTGGAGTGCAATGTCACAATCTCCGCTCACCACAACCTCTGCTTCCTGGGTTCAAGTGATTTTCCTGCCTCAGCCTCCCGAGTAGCTGAGATTACAGGAATGTGCTACCACGCCTGGCTAATTTTGTATTTTTAGTAGACATGGGGTTTCTTCACCTTGGTCAGGCTGGTCTCAAACTCTGAACCTCGGGTGATCTGCCCACCTTGGCCTCCCAAAGTGCTGCGATTACAGGTGTGAGCCACCGCGCCTGGACAGCAGCTGGGATTTTAATAGGAATTATATGAAATCTGTAGATCACCATGGGGAGTATTGCCATCTTAAGTTTTCCAAGCCTTGAACATGTTTTAATTTATTTAAGACCTTTCATTTCTTTCCGCAATGCTCTGTAGTTTTCAGTGTGCAAGTCTTACACTTTGTTAAATTTGTCCTATTTTTTTTGATGCTTGTAAGTGGAATTGTTGTTCTTAATCATTTTAAGTTGTTCATGGTTAGCATATGGAAATACAGCTAATTTTTGTATATTGATCTTATGTCTTGCTATGTTGCTGAACTCATGTATTACTTCTAACAGGTATTTTTGGTGGAATCGTTAGAATTTTCCCTAATCAAGGTGGTGTCACCTACAGAGTTTTACTTCATTTCCAATTTGTATGGTTTTTCTTTTTGTTTTTCTTGGCTAATTGCCCCGGCTAGAACATCCAGCACAAAGTTAAACAGAAGTGGTGAGAGGACATCCTTTTCTCCTGATCACAGAGGAGTTTGAATTTAGAGATAATTATTTACACTATTATATGTCCTAATATTTACTCATTAGGACGATGAAATGGCTGTAATTTCCTTTGTGAAATATTTATCAAATTATATTACTTTAAAAGTGATTTAGGAGGAATGGGGAGTGACTGGTTAATGGTATAGGACCAGCTTCGGGGATGATGCAAATGTTTTGGAACTAGCTACAGGTGATGACTGCACAATGTTGTGAATGTACTAAATGCTACTGAATTGTATACTTAAAAATGGTCAGTTTTGTTATGTGAATTTCACCTCAATTTTAAAAGTGAAGCGCTATAATTTTCTTAAGATAAATTTACGATTTTTCCAGTGAAAGGAAAGTTTGTTGAAATATGCTTTATTTACTGGTTATTGCATGGGTATGTTTCTTGGGCATTCTTTCTACTAAACTATTAAACTAGATTTTTATCTATTATGGGAGATTCAATGTTACCTTTAAGGAATATATCCTGTTCTATCTCCATGAAAATTGGAGTCTGCAAATAGTAATGCAGTCTCCTAATTCATTTAATTTATAGAATTTTGTGGATTAAAAATTAAGTAAGTTTTGATTTTTTTCCTTTTCAGAAGAATCAGACTCTGAAATACCTAAGAATGACTGGAAACAAAATTGAAAATACAGGTGGAATGTTTTTTGCTTCAATGCTGCAAATTAATTCATCCTTAGAGAAATTAGATCTGGGTGACTGTGATCTGGTGAGTAAATTGGTTATGAGAAAATCATCCAGATAGTGGGTCTTAGAGACCAGTGAAATGAGTCTTGTGAATGATTAATTTTGCCTGTTATGTCTAATATCAAAGACTATTTACTATAGTCTGATTTTATTAATTGTACTATTAGACATAACTGTACTATTAGACATAATAGTACAATAATAGTACAATATAGTCTGATTTTATTAATTGTACTATTATGTCTAAATTAAATTAATTGTACTATGTCTAATTTAAAAAATTAAATGTTTTAAATTTAAAAAATTTAAAAAATTAGACATAATAGTACAATTAATAAAATCGGACTATAGTAAATAATAACACAGAAAAGTTTAGGAATAAAAACATTCCTAACCTTCCATCTATATAGGTCATCTTAAACTGTATGGAATTTTTAGAAAAAGAGCATGTTCACTTTAATTAAACAAATATTACTTTATTCATACATTTTTTTTTTTTTTA
>CAUYLG010042950.1:0-23803 GCA_963573385.1 Cacajao melanocephalus
CTTTCAGGTTTTTATATTTTTAGGTTTTACATTTAAGTCTTTTAACCATCTTGTGTTGATTTTTGTATACGGTGGAAGGAAGCGGTCAAGTTTCAATCTTCTGCATATGGCTAGCCAGTTATGCTAGTACCATTTATTGAATATGGAGTCCTTTCTTCATCGCTTGTTTTTGTCAGCTTTTTCAAAAATCATGTAGTTGTAGGTGAGTGGCCTTATTTCTGGGCTCTCTATTCTGTTTCATTGGTCTGTGTGTCTGCTTTTGTACCAGGACCATGCTGTTTTGGTCACTACAGTAACTATACTAACTACACTAAGTTTCAGTTACTATCATTTGAAGTTGAGTAATGGGATGCCTCCAGCTTTCTTCTCAGAAGATATTAACACCACATTACTAACAAAGTTTTGCTTAGAATAGTGTGGCTTATGAATAGTATCTTTTATAAATTCTTGCTAAGAAAAGTTATTTTATACACTTAACTACACAAAATACATTTCATTACATCACTAACATCTATGTGCCCTTATTAGCTATTTTTGATTAATATATTTGTATTTTACCAATTTTTTAGCAATTTGCTTTATTTGTATTAATTTTTGTACACGACCAAAAATCCTATAAAGTATTATGCTTATTCTATATATGAGAAAACTTAGTTTTATATAAGCAACTTCATCAGGCCAGTGGGAGTGGAAACTAAGCTCACCTCTGGATCTAGGTGATACCAGTGTCTTTGCTCTTCCAGCTACAGTTAATGTAGCAGGGATATAAATGCTACCAATATTTATATTCAAGGAGGACCCATCCTTTCCCATGACTCTGTCAATCTTCCCTAGTAGGTGAACCCTGCAGTGAAGCCTGCTGCCATTATCGCTTAACAGAATTATGTTTCTGAGGTAAAGGCTTTGGGCAGGCCACTGTTGAAGACCATAATTTTGAATACTGTAAAATTTAATCCTGCAAAAATCCCTAAGAAATAGGGACTGTTTATTCCACATAAACTTAGAGGAATGATGGACTTGGAACTGAAACTAGGTCATGTTTGTCAATTTAAAAAAAGGCCATTTTCAAGACAGTAAGGATTGTTGGCCTAACTCATATACATCTGAGATAGAAAGTCTTTTTGGGATCTTTTTGCAAACCCAATACTTAAAAACAGATAATATTATGTGTATATGAAAATAGATTAAATTTTATGTCATATTTTTGACATTAATAAAGTAAATACTGATTTAAATTACTAATTAAAAACAACTATATTTTATGCACTTTCCCAATAGAATATTTTTATATCACGTGAGAGTCAACAAAACCTTGTATTATAAAATTGGTTTTCTAGTCTACATTGTTAGAAACTCCTGTTATCCATTTTATTGTTCTTCATTCTTCACAAAAAGAACATATTAGGGAACTGCCTAGACATGTTTTTCATGTAGCAAATATTTATTGAAGATACCGTATGCCACACACTTGATCCAGACCTGGAAATACAGCAGCAAACAAACACACATAAAAAAATTGCAATTCTTGCCCCAGAAGAACTTATATTCTGGTAAGAAGAGACAGAAAAAAAAAACACACAAAAGAATTAAATGATACATTAAAAATAACTTTTATCAAGGAAAATATAGTGGATAAAAGGATAATGTGAAAAGTGTGTATGCACGTGATGCAGTTTTAACAGAGGTATTACACAATGTCTCAATGTACAAATGTCATATAAACAAAAACCTAAAAGGGAGAAAGGAATTAGCCTATGGATAGGTATGTGGAAAGCATTCTGGACAGAGAGATGAGCAAATGCTAGGACACAGAAATGCCTTTCTGCATATCATTAGCCAGAAAGGCAAACTGAGCTAGACAGGGAGTAGAAGGTGTTAAGATCAGAGAGCTGACAGGGCTTGCCAACTAATGATAGAATGAATGATGGCTTTTACCTGGAGATAGGAACCCCACTGGAGATCTCTGAAAGGAAGGTTGTCGTGTCATGACCTATGCTTCTCCAATATTATGTGTCATGGTGTTGTGTTAATGCCATCTTTTGAGGCCCTTCAGGAAACCCACTAGAACCCATGAGAAGAAGCATGCTAACTAGAAGAGCAAGGAAGATTAATTTGTCTGACTAAAGCCATCATGGAGTTAGCAGTAAGCAAGCAAGAAGGGCATATAAGCAGTACGTTGGGGCAGTACTAGAGAGAATTCTTTACTAGCCTGGCACAAAGATAGAACAGGGGTGCCAGAGTAGATGCAGTTTTTAATATATATGCTCATGACAATCAACAGGCTGTCACACATATTAAAATAGCACACAAGTGGTAGCTTAACTTTGGGAACATGAATGTAGAATGAAGACAGAAGAGAATGGACTGTCAGTACCCAGTGAAAGTTCTGCCACAGTCTGAGGAGTCCACAAATACTCAGTATGAGAGAGGGAATAAGAAGAATCAAGAGGATATCCCTGTGCTTATTTTTGCCTTTACAATTTTTTTATTCATGGGTAGTATAAGTAATGTTCACCAACATGAGAAGACAGACCTGAATGCATTTAACTAATAAGATTATAATCAACATTGACATTACATTTGAACCATTTTACATTTGCAGCTTCAGACAATAGATTCTCATAGGTAGCTTAGAAAAGCCACAAGCAAATGTTTTCTCTATGGCAACAGTGCCTAGGCAAGCTCTGCTGTTAAGGGCACGTATGACTCACAGCCATGGTGAACATTGGCTTCAGGGTGTAAACAAAAACATTTATGTTCTTTCATGTAACTACTTCTAAGTACGGTTGTAGTTTACCATCCAGCATCATAGATGTGTAACTTTGCCAGAACTGTTGCGAGGATGGGGACTTCCTAGAAAATTAGCAGAGTCAAATATAGGCTGAAGGGGTTGCCAATAGGAGAATTAAATTTGTATCCCACATACATAACCTTCATGACCTTGAATGAAGAATATAAATGCTCTGAGGTTCATTTTCTTCATTTTTAAAATAAGTACAATAATTTATATTTCCCTTCAATGTTAGGATAGCTACATTAAATATCATAAAAAGATAATAATGATCTTCAAAGTAATAGATACTTGTAAGATATTAGTTGCAATTATGATATTATTACTAATAATTGTCTTTCAACCATACAGTAATTCATCCACATCCCTCTTAATATATCAAACTAAAATTCCACTGGGAACTCTAACCATATAGAAAAGTAAAGGGTTTTTCCTTCTTATATTTTTTATAAGCAATACCAGCCCCCAATCTCATTTGAAATCATTATTTATGTTTTACAAGCTAGACATACAAGCTTGTTTTTTAAAGGCAAGAGTATAATTAAAACATACCACTTTGCGTTGAAACATTTACAGATTTAACAGAATCACATATTTATTTCCTTGTGATAAGAAAAAAAAGATCATGCTGAAGAGAATTGCATTACTGTTTGGAACCTCTTGACTCTTCAAATATTGCCCACAGAATGGTTGAGCAGGGATATTAATTACTCTGTATCTCAAAGAGCTCTGGTAGGAGTTAGACAGTTTTGCTTTTTTAAAGTAAGTGAAGAAGTAGCTTTTTGCCTGTTTAAGCTGAAACATTTGTATTCCAATTGACATTATCCTTTGGCATTTTAGAGTTTTCAGCATAGCTCTCACAGGAAAGTAGTTCCTTAATTGAATTCTCTTGTTTTTAAATTTGTGTACTAGACTGGAGAATATGCTGGAAGCATAGCATTGATGGTGATTATTTGATTATTTTAGGCTGCTGTAAAGAAAAGCCTATATCATGAAAGTATACGGTATTGAACCACAAAGAAGAGACATATACAGTCATCTCCTAACATAATAAGGCACTGATTGGTGGATTTAATGATCCAGAACTATATGCTGCTGGATTTTCACCCTTCTTCCCCCTCTGAATCCACTTGTAGGAGAAAGAAGAAAATTGTCAGAAACAAGCCCACTTTGGACACTTGTAGGAGATCAGTCCTACAGACACTTGTCTCAAAGCTGGTCATGAGAAGCCATCTGACATGCCTACAGGATTATCCTTGTCTTCTAAACTACCAGCTATAAGAACTGAAAGGCATGTTAGATGACACCTATCCCTACACCTTCATCTCACAGATGGAGGAATTGAGTCTCCAGAGGTGGGACAATTTATCAAGGATTCTAGGAAAAGCTAGTGGCAGAGTCATGGCCCCAAACCAGGTCCCCAATTTGTACTGTACACTGACCTCTTTCAGTGTTTTGCCTGATCACTAACATGTGGCGAACACACGTTTCTTTAAGATTCCACAGTCAGCAGAGATAAATTGTGCTGAGATTATAATCATTCAGTTGATTTCTTATGGCTCCCTCACCTTATACAGTCTTATTTCTTCATGCCTATCTCCTCCATGAAGCCACTAGTCCCTAAAACTGGCCGCTTAGCATAATCATCTGAGATTAGTTATAATGATAGATATCAGGGCTCTACTTAAACCTAGTACATTAGAACTCTTAGGAGAAGGCTCAGTTGTGTTTAATTTTAACAAAGCTACTCTGATTCATGGTAACTTAGGGATTTGTTTTATAAGATACAGCTCCTAGACAGTTGGGATACATTCTTCCTCTTACAACCTAATGTCCACTATGAGGTAGACCTCAATAAGTATTTTATATATTAATAATTGAATTATTTGGCCTCAAATCATGTAATAGCAAGCAGCAATAAGAAAGATTTAAACATTTGAAATAAAAACAGGAGGACAGAGAAAGAAAACATAGAACTCTAAAGATGGAGGGAATGTTAAAGGCCATTTAATCCAATACTCACAGTTAAGATATTGAGGAAAACGAGACCTAGGAAATTAAGCACTTCTCCCATAACCACACAGGTAATCAGACAACTGTGACAAAAACTCAGGAGACTGGATTTTTAGCTCTTGAGGAAAGACTGCAATTGAAATGTAGTAGGGTATGCCAATGGTTGCCAAGGTTGATCAACCTCCAGCTGATTCTGAAGCATATTTAAGTTTGAGGACCACTGATCTGGGCAAACAAATCTTCCTCATCCTCATATTTAAAAAGTCATTCTTATAATGTTTTATTTAAATTTGCTGTTACAAAAGTTCATTCTCAATTATATTTTAGAAACAACCCAAGGTAATATATCTTTGGGGGTAGGTAAGTAGAAATTACTTGAAAGCAAATATTCTATTTTATTGTACCTTTCCTCATTTAAAGTTTGTTTCTTCTTTTGGGGCCTCCATTTATGTGCGTATCTATGAGATTCGCATAAATTCCACAATTGTGTTTTATTGTTTCTCACTGTATTATTCAAATGATAATCAAGCTCAAATTTCTATAAATAATTATCTATTGACTGGGTTACAGGAGTTTTCTCAGGGTAACCTCAACCTTTCTATTTTATTCTCGTTGTTCAAGTCCTTGATTGTGATTATGTTAAAACAAATTATGAGAGGCCATTGTTTTAGACTGAGCTCCTGTACTAGAATCTCATAGATCAAACCAATACAGAATAGAGTCAATTGTATTAGATGCCACGTCATCAAGCTGAACTGAGAGACAGGCCAGTTTTCCAAAATAACAAGAGATTTGCAGTAGCCAATCATAAGGAGTTCAGTTGATCTGAATCTACAAGTTAATAAAGTTCCCACTGTTTTAACCCTATAAGGTAAGTAACCTGTTGTTAACCAATCCACCTTTTGCACTGTGCTATTCCCTTGTTCCTATTCAATCTACCTTACAAAAACCAACTGTTCTGCCACACACAACAGAGTATCTTTTTATTTCTTAGATGGGATGCTGTTTAATTCATGAATCACTAATTAAAGACAATTACAATTATTAAACTCTGTTGAATTTTTGGTTGGCAGTTCATAGTATATACTTTAAAAGTAAAAAGTTTTGAGTTTAAATTCTAGCCATAACATTAATTAGCTATGTGACCTGGACAATTACTTAATCATTAAATATCTTTTAAAATATTTAAAATAATATTTAATATCAGCAGATTTTTTAAATGATATGTCTATCTCCAATATTTGATACATAGTAAAATTTAGAATATTTTAACTGGTTCAACTGTAGAAATTCTAAAATTTTCATTATTAAAAACATAATTATCTTTTGGTTATTATACTTTCTTTCATCAAAGAAGGCCCACCCTACCCCTCTAATATACAAATACACTTTCTTATGGGGTATCTCAGTTATGTATCTCCCAGCCTTCAATTATGTTCATCAATGATATCCTTCTGTCCTTGGCTGGACACAGTGGCTCATGCCTGTAATCCTAGCACTTTGGGAGGCTGAGGCGGGCATATCACCGGAAGTCAGGAGTTCACAACCAACCTGGTTAACGTGGTAAAACCCTATCTCTACTAAAAACACAAAAATTAGCCTGGCATGATGGTGTGTGCCTATAATCCCAGCTACCTGGGAGGCTGAAGCAGAAGGATCACTGGAAACTGAGAGCTGGAGGCTTCAGTGAGCTGAGATCACGCCACTGCACTCCACCCTGGGCAACAAAGTGAGACTAGATCTCAAAACAAAACAAAACAAAACAAAACAAAACTCCATATCCTTCTGTCTTTAAATTCTCATTGCTTCCATTTCTACCACTGAAGCGAAACCTTAATTCTTCTTTTTTAAAATACATGTATGACCACATTATTTTATTTTTCCAATGATGCCTGAAACAATCTTTATAAGTATTATTTTAAAGCTAAAAGAATACTTCTATATTGGTTAATTTAGTACCTGTTGAATATACAGTTAAAACTTATAATATTTAAAATATTATTTCTAAATTAGAGCTGTGTGGATATGGTCTTCATAGTCTTTGAGTTTAATAAATTTTTAGTCTTTTTATGACAATCTAAAAATAATACTATGGAGTTGTTATCCCAGATATGCAAAATGGGGTCAACATTAGAAAATGAATCATTACAATTCACAATATTAAGAAGCTAAAAACAAACTATATGATTATATCAAAAGGTACAGAGAAAGCTATTCACAAAATTCAACATCTATTCACGACAAAACTATCAAAAAGTGGCAACGGAAAGGAACTTCCTCAACTTGATATAAAGACATTTACACAGAAGCTACAGTTAACATCACACTTAAAGAAAAAAAGACTGAATACCTCTTCTTAAGAATGTGTAACAAGTTGACTTTGTACTAAGGATCTAGCTAAGACAATCAGGCAAGAGAAAATAAAAAATAAAAGTTATCCAGTTTGGGAAAAAAGAAGTAAAATTTTTGTTATTTGCAAACAACTTGATCATTGATTTGGAAAATCCCAAATAATTTACCAAAGTTATGGAAACTAATATATGATTTCAGGGCGGTTACAGTATACAAGGTCAATATATACAATCAATTAATTGTATGTCTGCCTACTAGTGTTAAAAAATTACTCATCACATTTGTTGAAGAATGGTAAGGCAGACTTTATTCAGAACCATCAGGATGGGTGTAGGGAGCACTGCAATGGGGTTTTGCAGTGGAGGAATGAGATTCTGCTCAACTCTAAATACAACATAGAAAAGTGAAATTTTATAGTCAAGAAGGGTAGAAAATTATTAAGAGAAAACATCAGGGCACAGGGGATTCTGATTAGATCAATTGTTGCTGAAACAGGCCAGGGTAATCAGCAGATATCTCCTGGGAGATGGTGGCAGATGAGGAACTGGACACCAAGCATGATGAGATATTGAGTATGGGGAATCTGACTAAACTAACTCAGTAGGATTCTTGCTAAAATTGGACAATGAAAAGTCAAACGCAGAAGCTCAAATGTTAGGGCCTAGTTGAGACGAGAGGGCAGGGGAGCCTGAGTAGAGTTTGGTCAAGGAAAGAATCTCTGTCACTAGCAATGAAAAACTGAAAGTAGTATTTGAAAATATTCATTTACTGTTGCACCAGAACTGAACAAAGTTTGGTATAATTCTTAGAAGACTTGTGCAAGACATATACAGTGAGGGCTACAAAACACTGATGAAAGAAAAAAAATCTACAACATTGTGAGCTATATCACGTTCACGGTTTGGAAGACTCAGCATTGTTTGTTAGAAGTTTTCCCCAGAATTGATCTATAGATTCAGTGCAATTTCAATCAAAATTTCACCAAAATTTTTGTAAGTTTTTTTTGTGTGTGTAGAAATTGTCAAGCTCATTTTAAAATTTATGTGACAAAGACAAATAAATTATAATAAAGTTTAGAAAAATAAATGAGAGTATATTGACTGAAGACCCAGACTACCTTACTATAAAACTATCAATGTAGCTTTATAATAAAATTGCAAGTAAATCAATAAAACAAACTGAAATATACATGAATAATTGATTGTCAGTGTAATAAAGATAGCAAGACAAATGGAAAGAGAAAAGATGGTCTTTTCAATGAATGGGGCCCTAAATAAGAAAACAAAAAAGATTTTTTAAAAACCAAAAAATATGTTTCTATTTCACACGACATACAAAAAAAAAATGACTTAAAATTAAGCGTAGACCTACATGTGAAACCTAAAATTCTAACACTTCAAGGATTAAACATAAGAAAAAAACCTTTGTTACCTTATTAAGGAAAGGTTTAGGTATTACCAAAAAAGCATGATCCATGCTTTTTAGGGCTTTTATCAATTTGCCTTTCATTTGTTTGTTGTTTCAATTGATGTTGCTTTAAGTTCACCAATCTTTTCTTTTACATTGTCAAATATGCTATCAATTCCATTCATTCTTCATCTCAGACATGAAAGTTTTTCATCTCCAAAAGTTTGATTTGAGTATTTTAATAACTTTTATTTATTGAACCTCTTCTATATTCTACTTCTTGAACATGTGGAATACAATTATTAAAATAAATTATTTTAATGTATTTGCCTCATAATTCCACATTTTTTCTTTATATTGACTGACTTTTCATTGCGGGTCAAATTTCCCTGCTTTTTTACATGACTGATTCAATTTTGAGAATTTAGTTTGTTGGATTGACATTTTTTATTTTCTGTAAATATACCTGTCCATTGTTCTATGATGCAGTTTAATTACTTGGAACCAGTTTAATTCTTCCAAAGCTTCCTTTAACCTCTGTTAAGCAGGACACAAATAGCATTTTGTCTAAGGCTAATTTTATCCACATTGAATATACTGCAAAGTAAATATACCCTACCAATTATGAGATTTTCTACTCTGATCATCGGAAAAAGACATTTTCTTCCCTTGTATAGTGCTAATAATTATTTCTTCTACAAAGTTTAACTCAAAATGGATCATGGATATAAACATAAAAACTAAAACTGTAAAACTCTTAGAAGAGGACTCAGGGATAAATTTTTATTACCTTGGGTTTGACAATGGAATCTTAGATAGGACATTAAAAGCATGAGCAACAAAAGGAAAAATAGGTGAGTTGTACTTCATCAAAATAAAAAATATTTGTGCATAATGTAAAAAGATAACCTACAGAGTGGTAGAGAATATTTGCAAATCATACATCTGATAAGGGTCTAGTACCTAGAAAATGTAAATAATGTTTACAATTTAAAACAAAATGACTACCAAATCAAAAATAGGCAAAATGACTGAGTAAATATTTTCTTCAAAGAATATATGCAAATAGTCAATAGGCACACACACAAAAAATTGCTCAACATTATTAATCATTAAGGAAATGTAAGTCAAAACCACAAGAGGAATCATTTTATACCCACTAGATGGCCATTAAGAAAGACACACAACGTGTGCATGTGCGAGAGAGAGAGAGAGACAGACCAAAAGACAGGAAGGAAGGAAGAAAGGAAGGAAGACTGCTGACACGGATGTGGAGAAATTGACACACTAGTACTTTACTGGTGGGAATGTAAAATCATTTAGCCACTACAGAAAATGTTTTGCAGCCCTCAGAAAGTAAAACGTAGGTCAGGCATGGTGGCTCATGCCTGTAATCCCAATGCTTTGGGAGGCCAAGGTAGGAGGATTGCCTGAGGCCAGAAGTTTGAGACCAGACTGAGCCACATAGTGAGACCCTGTCTCTATAAAACACTTTTAAAAAATTAGCTGGGTGTGGTGACATGTATTTGCAGTTCAAGCTACTCTGCAGGCTGAGGTGGGAGGGTTGCTTGAGCCCAAGAATTAGAGGTTACAGTGAGTTAGGATTGCACCTCTGCACTTCTGCATGAGTGACAGTGACATTACCATATGACCCAACAATTATAGCAAAAAAAAAAAAATAATTGAAAAGAGGTACTTAAACAAGTACATGTATACATACATTGATAACAGTATTATTCACAACAGCCAGAAGGTGAAAACAGCCCATATATTCATTTGCAGATGAACAGATAAACAAAAGTTGGTGTATACATCCAATAGAATATAATTCAGCCATAAAAAGGAATGAAGTACTGATACAAGCTACAATGTGATTGAACCTTAAAAACATTAAAGTAAAAGAAGCCAGACACAAAAGGCCGCATATTACTGGATTCCATTTATATGAAATATCCAGAATAGGAAAATTTGTGGAAACGGAAAGCATATTGGTAGCTGCCAGGAGATGGGGTTGGAAAGGCAGAATGGGAAGTAACAATTTAATGGGTACAAAGTTTTTTGGGGGGGTTATAAAAATATTTTGGAACCAAATAGGGATGGTGATTGTGCAACATTGTGAATGTGATAAATGCCATGGAATTATTCACTCTAAAATGGTGAATTTTATGTGAATTTCACCTCAATAATAATAATAAATTATTCCCTCTAAACTTTTTGGAGTGGGTCTTTTCTCAACTTTAGTGATTATCTTACCTACATGCACTGATCAGTATTCAGGTGAAGACTGAAGGGTTATCCTCTGCAGATCCCTTTCTCTTACACTGCTGTATTCTCTACCTGCTGTGCCACACTTTAGATTCTCTGCTCTGTCTTTATTTATTTATTTTTTATGGGAGACTGGAGTATTATTCTTACTCAAATCAGTCTCTCCAAGCATTCTGTTTTTAAGGATAACTTGGTGGGTTAGGGGAAGCCAGTGAGCCGGGAGTGCTGATTGGTTAGGGATGAAATCATAGGGAGTTGGAGCTGTCTTCTTGTGCTGAGTCAGTTCCTGAGTAGGGGCCACAAGATCAGATGATCAATTTTATTGATCTGGGTAGTGCCAGCTGATCCATCAAGAGAAGGGTCTGCAAAATATCTCAAGCACTGATCATAGGAGCAATTTAGGGAGGGTCAGAATCTTGTAGCGTCCAGCTGCATGACTCCTAAACCATAATTTCTAATCTTGTGGCTAATGTTAGCCCTACAAAGGCAATCTAGTACCATCTTTAAATAAGGGATACCTCTGACCTCCACCTGGTATCCTAATACTTACACTTTAGTTTGCAAACTGGAAAATCATGGGCTGACCTCATCGATCTCCTTTGTCAAAAGTATCATTGTCCTGCATTGCTCAATGTCCAAAATCTACAAACCATTGTAATATGTGTATTGTCCAGTGTTAATCTTTTTGTGATGGTAAATCCAGTGTCTGTTATCCTATTGTGGCCAGAAAGAGAAGTCAGAAGTTGCTTTTTGATGAAGTGTTCTCAGCTTAGGTTTTACATATTTATTCTCAGGTTTGAAATTTATAAGCGTACATTTATGTACTTAGGCACACACACACACACTCACATACGGATATATTTCTCCCTTCAGAAGATATTATGTACCACTTAAGCATAAGAAAAACTGATCTAAATCTTCCTGAAGAGAAGTGTACATCCATATAATCACTATGACATTTCAAATTTTATTTTATTCACTGTAGGAACAGGAATTTCCAGCACCATAAGGCTCTTATCTCAGTGACTACCATTCTGAAGCTCTTCTCAGAGCACAAGTGTTGCTGTCTAATTAGATACCACAGCCAAGAGTGGAAGAAAATAGGAGAAACACCTGTCCATGCAAACTATTAATGATGCTTAGCCTTTAATTCTAATTGGTAGATGATTTCCATGGTTTCTTTGATATTCCAAGGGGATTAGACAGCCAAGAACAAAAAATTTCTAATGATTTATCTTGACAAGGAACAACCCCTGACAGCAAAGGAAACCCATATATCAAGGGAAAGAATACCATTTTTTAAAAGAAGAATATTCACTGGGAAAAACAAATTTGATTAGCTGTTTCTGCTCATTGTGTGGATGAAATAGAGAGCCATGCATCCTAAGCTAAAGGGTCACATGTCCCTATATTCTATCTTTTTCTAAGTGATTGATTTTAAGCAATTTATTTTAAAGGATTGCTTTTAAAATGAAGAATGGCATGTCAGTCCTGAAAGTATGTTTTGTGGTGGTGTTATTCTTGTTCTTAAAATTATTTTCTTAGTAATCTCAGCTCATTTTTTTATGTTCCTGGAGTAATTCATAAGAAAAATAGTTATCAATCAACTGGTTTCAGAGTAGAATGTCAAAATAAAACTTTTATTAATCTGTCCGATGCTGGCATCCCCCTCTGTGTCATCTTTCTACAACTCCTCCACTGTGATCAGGGAACAAGGTCACTCCAGCCCAGGAGTCAGCTGTGGCTTACTTCTCCTAGCGTCCTGTGTTCTTGCATGCTTCTCCTGCTTTGTAATGGTTGTGCTCCCACCTGGAAGACCTTCCATACATTCTCCATCCTAAGCAAATTTATGCACCTTTCAAGACCTGTTGTCAGTGGCATCTTTTAAAGGAATCCTTCCCAAATTCCCTAGTAAGTTAATCCTTTTTTAAAGCACTCCACCAAAGAGATTATTTCATTCCAGAACAGATTTAACTATAGAGTTGGTGCCACCCAGTTACCTCCTGAACTTCTGGAAAGTCTGACCCTTGCTTAAACCTCTTTCAGATGTTCTGCCCTCCGTGCATAATAAACCTTTAAAATAATTACTGGGGAAAAAAGGAAGGAAGAAGGCACTGAGCATAGTGGATAAAGAGAAACTAAATGAGTGAATATTGTAGGCAATAGGCGGAACAAAGATATGAGACTATCCCTATTCTGACATTTGCAGTTGGACAACCCAAATCATCAAAATTTGGCCATAACATCTAAATTAACATGATCTTGATAAACTCATGTACTTTGGAAGGTCCAGAACTTTAAACAACAGGGGAAATCCTAACACAGGACAATGTGATCATGACTTTAAATAAATACTATGAAACGTGAATATATGGAATAAATATATAATAAAATTTTTATTATGTGAAGTATTAGCTAAAGAGTTAAAGAGATTAATATTTATGAAATATCCGTTGATTAATCTATATTGGCTGTTTTTTTTTAATGTTAAATAAATAGGCATAGTTCCCTCACTAGATCCCAAGAAGAAATGGTAAGATAGCAGGACACAGTGTAACTAATTTACAGTTTAGTGGAGGTGATAAAACATACTTTGACAAAAGATTTTGAATAAATTTCCACTTTTATGTGGAGGACAGAAAGCAGTATTTTATTTCCAGTCTTGACTATACACAGTTATTAGCTTGGTAAATGATGAAAAAATCACCCTCTATGGGACTCATTGAAAAGATGAAGACTTAAGAAACCGCCAGCTAGAATATTCACACACAAGAAAATAGATTCATGATTGAAATTAAATGCAAAAATATTTAGAGAATGTTAGTATGGAAGAAATTGAGCTATGGGGTCTAAATTAATAAAGAAACCCCAAAGGGCTAGACAAAACATAAAAATACAAATACAAAGGTCGTGGTTGTGACTGCATTCTACTAGTTAGCCATTGCTAGGCATGGTGATTATTTCAAAAGTTTGTGTACCCATGAAAGAGGATACCAGACTAATGTATATACAAAATATTAAGAAAGGCTGCCAAGTACATAAAAATGACCATTCATCAGATGATAGCTTTCTTTATGTTATTAAGTTGGGCTATATTTAGAGTGAAATTTTCTTTTGCCATGACTGTACCCTCAAATATTTATATAAATACTTTCCACACTTTAAGAAATACTTGTCATATATGAAAACATGCTAATATTTTTCAGAGCAATCCCAATCCATATATGAATTCTGCAATAAGCTGAGTAGTACCTTGGTTGCTGTTACTATTTTCTTCTCAAGAATATTGGACTTTCAAAGCAATGATGGCCCCTTGGGACACAGATTTAGATGATTTTGTTTAAAAGGAGGTTGATATCTACTGTCTGTCTCACTAAACATTAAATTACTTCCTGTTACAGATATGAAATAATCTGTTTTTGATCAGCTTCCAACAAAGAATATTGTAACTAGCAGGATCCCATGTGCTATTTTGAGTCCACTGTGTCGCAAATTTTCAAGTTTTTCAATCAGGTGTCTTAGTTCAGGCTGCTATAAAAAAGAATATCACTGACTGTGTGGGCTTAAAAAGCAAATAAGTATTTCTTAGAGTTCTGTAGGTTGTGAAGTCCAAGCCAGCATATTTGGTGTCTGAAGAAGGTAGCCGTCTTGATGTATCTTCCCAATTCATGTGAACACTACCCTCATGATTTAATCACCTCTCAGAGACCCCGCTCCTAAATACCATCGCATTGGGGATTAGACCTCAATTTTGGAGGAACACAGATATCTAGCCCATAACAGTAGCAGTGTATATTTTGGTAAAAATAAAAATAAAATAGAATCTAGATATTTAGATCTCAAAAGTTATATAACAATTAGATTTAAAGTGGTCATGTGTGCATCTGTTGCTCACAAAATAATTATATTTATTCAATCTAAATTAAACATTTGCTAGTAAAATCTTAACTACAATTATGCATTCCCCCACCCGCCCCTTTTCTTAAGTATTTTCATTTTTGAAAAAAATGCACTTTTAAAAATCCTGATCTTTTCTAAACTCATAAGAAAAATAAGAAGGCTAATTGCAGAAATTTACCACTGCCTTTTTTTAACCTTTTATTGTGACAGAATAATAGCATGCTGCAAGCGAGCCACACTTAAGTGAAAAAATTGTAGCAATTATTTGAATCATTCTTTCCTGGAGAATTAGCAGACCTATGAAATAGTAATTTTCGAACACTCAAATATTTCAAGGAAAGTGTTAAATAGTTCTTCCTTAGCCTAGTATTCTAAAAGTTTCTTCTAGTACAATGTAATCCAGTTTTATATACAAAGAAAGACAGCTTTTATTGAAAGAGAGAGCTCAATTTTTACCAAATTGTACATAGTTTGTAACTAGGCTCAGTGAAAAAAATTGCTATAATAATTCAAAAATTAATGATTTAAATCTATAAAATACATTACTATCTCTAGATAAATCAGTCATTAGCAAAAGAGGATCACATAGTCTAGTTACAGGGTGAAGGGCTACGCCATCCTTGAATATCTGTTTCTATGACTACAATGACCAAATATATGACTCTGATACGAGCATTCTGTTTTATTTTGCAGAGTTGGTTTCTGGCCAGACTCTTTAATCTGCAAATGAAATCAATTATGATTTCTATAGTGGAATGTTCCAACTGGAGTCTAAGAAATTCAGATATTTCTAGCCTTTATTTGACATTATTGAGCTATTCTGAGAGTAATTTCTTACAATGGCACTAAAAAGCAAATTGGAAGAACACCTATCTTGAGCCAAGAAATTGAAATGGTTTATTCATCAGAGGGAAAATGAGATGATGACTACATCATTGTTTTTGTCAATAGTGAATATTTTGTAATCTAGGTATTATAAGATTTATACTCACTGAGTGGACAGGGTCTGCTTTTTGTCACTTTCAAGCCCAAGTATCACGCTTTGCAGTTTCTCTGACAGAGTACATTACACAAGGAAGAAACTCAATCTTTCCAATGCTGTATTTTGTAAAAGTTTGAAATTCTAATTGTTTAGAGGCCTTCAAACATCTCATAAATATTTTGCGTGGAAGAAAATCTCATGAACAGTTATAGAACATTATGAGGATTTTACATGCTTAGAAAAGCACTGACAACTATAAGGAGGGGAGTTGCTGGGGCCTTTATTGGGAAGAGAACCACACTCGATCCCAAGGCTAATGTATCAACAACTTCAGCGATATCATTTGCATTAAGAGGTATGTAAATGATATTCCCTATGCTCATGTGAAATTCCCGTTGAGAACTCCCCAAATTCCCTGATGAAAGAACATCGCTATGCAGAGCGGGGGAGTGTCTGTGAGTGCCCATGGAAATTATAAAAGAAGTACATTCCACTTATGCTTTAAATAGCAGGTGTTTCCCACAGCATTTTTATCTTAAACTTCAGAAACCTTTCCTTAGCAGTTCATTTTGTATTTTCAAATGCCTGAGGGCAAATACAGAGGCAAGGTGCAAAGCAAAACTCTCGGGCTGTATTTCTAATCCATTCAGCTTTTCTAAATACAGCAGAAAGGGTCTGAGGCTGAGGTTGACACAAAAATTCCAAGTTTCATTTCTGGCATTTGTCATGAATTTCTGATTATCCCTGTTAAATTCTTGAAACCATATCTGTGCGTCCATTTCCTTTTTTTTTTTTTTCTCTAGAACACTGGAACTACCTCATAGTGTCATCGTAAAACACTTAAGAGATAGTAAATGCAAGTCACATTAAGCATTATAACATGTCATAAATTGAATGCCCTTTGCATTTAAAAGCTCTACTTCTCAGCCACTGGTTTGGATATTATGAATGCATTAATTTGTGTCAATATTTCTGTCCTATCACTTGTGGACAAGATAAATGTGTTAGAATTCATTTAAAGGGATGTTAGGAGTAATTTTTATTTCCACAGTCTTCTATACAATGTTTTTTCCCTAATTGTGGATTTTATCAGTATCTGCTAATTCAAGGAGAATTTTTCCTTTCTTTGAATTAAGCAGGCATTCATAAGGTTACACTCAAAATTGTATTCTGTTACAATAGCTAAGATTGTTGGATCTTTAATTTTCCTCTCACAAATAATCTGATAAAAATTGAACCATGGAAGCTCAGCTTTATTTCAAACCTGTAGAATGTAAAGTGCTGGGATCAAAAGTTCTAAGACTAGAATTCTAATTCCTGGTCCACAAAAGTCTTGCTTTGTGATCATAAGAAATGGTTACTTTCTCTTCATTATTTATTTCTTCTGTGTTTCAAATAAGCACTATAATGTTTGCCACACACATTTAAAAAATGCACTCTCACTTTCAATTATGACAATAAAACTAAAGATTAAGAGATTAATTCTATCAGTGAGAAAAATGATAAAGGATTAATAAAATACATTAAGTCACTGTTTGGAGGCATAAGAAGAGCAGGCGCGAGAAGGGAACAATACCAAGGTGAGCCTCTATTCACTTGCTTTTGCCTCAGAAACTTTGCAGTTCACATTATAAGTATCTGGAGGCCATGGTGGCCTAAAGACTTAGGTACTCAAACTGGGCTGGGGAGACACAGTCTGGAGTTGAAGGCTCCCAGGTTGACAGACGCAGGGGCAAAATACCAGATGC
Source organism: Cacajao melanocephalus (assembly GCA_963573385.1). Lineage (NCBI taxonomy): Eukaryota > Metazoa > Chordata > Mammalia > Primates > Pitheciidae > Cacajao > Cacajao melanocephalus. The sequence goes on from CAUYLG010042950.1 coordinate 17,459, forward strand.
AAGTGCCAAAAATAAATGAGTCTAAAATGTGTAGGTGATTTCTCCTTTTAGGCATTGCCCAGTCCTTAAACTTTCTATGTGCAAGAGAAGATTTCTAGAAAGTAAAAAGCAATACCTGAGGGGCTACAAAGCTGAGAAGATATTTTGGCAGCCTTGGTACAAAGAAGTTAGAAATCAGGACTGGTCAAGGTGGTAAAAAGAAAGACAGGCAGGCCGGGCATGGTAGCTCATGTCTGTAATCCAGCACTTTTGGAGGCTGAGGCGGGCAGATCATTTGAGGTCAGGAATTTGAGAACAGCATGGCCAACGTTGTGAAACCCTTTTCTACCAAAAAACAAAAATTAGCTGACCATGGTGGCACCTGTAATCCCAGCTACTCAGATGGCACCACTGCACTCCAGTCAGGGCAACAGAGCAAGACTCCATCTCAACAAACAGACAAACAAACAAAAAACAGAAAAAAAAAGAAGAAAGAAAGGAGAGAGAGGAGGAGGAAAGGAAAGCAGAAAGAAAGGAGAGAAGAAGAATTTCAAGTGAGACCCCAAAATACACTGTATGAATGGGAACTCCACCCTAGCAATAAGGGCAGCCTACAACAGACCAGCCCAGGGATAACTGGAAGCACAGACTCCACTAGAATACAATGTTTTGCTTGTACTTTATCTACCTTCTAGAGTAAAATTTAACCCTCTCTGGAGTAAAAGAGCATCACCCAAAGCATAGAATACCTGGTGTTTAGTGAAAGATTAATAGGCAAGCCAACAAACAGAAACAAATGACTAAAAACATCCAAGGTAAATAATAAGGATCTAACAGTGATCTAAAAACTGGAGCTATGAGAAATAAAGTTTAAAATGACAATGCTTAATATGTTCAGAAAATACAAAAAGAAGAATTTCTGGAAACTGAAAGAATTCCAGGAACTGAAAGAAATTCTGGAAATTTTAGAAATGAAAATTAACAGCATTTAAAGATTCAAGAGATAGGTTATATAAAATAATATAAAAAGATGCTGCTCATATAACTTACATTAGGGAAATTAAGCAAACAAGATATCATTATGCACATATTTAATTTAAAAATATTTTTATAATGCACTGATAATAGGATAATAGTATTACTGTTGGCACTGGTGGTGAGCTTATAAAATTAGCATTACAATTTTAACTCTCGAAAATTTTTGGTAGTAACCACTAAAACTAAACACACACAATTTTACTTCATATAAGGAATCTATTCATATATTTTTAAAATTTGTGTACATGAGCATTGATAAAGGCATTGTTAATAGTTTCAAACTAACAACAATCCAATTGCTTATCAATGGTAGGATGAATAGTGTTTTATTCATTAGTAGAATATAAGCCAGCAATAAAAATTTAAAAGTTCTGTACACAAAAAATATGATTATATTGGATGAGCATAATGTAAAGAAAACCAGATGAAAAGCAGCACATACCGTATAACTTTTAATGTGAAGCACACAAAAATACATTATTAATTTATGATGCTAAAAGTCTCAATAGAGATCACTTTTAAGAGATAGGAGTGTACCAGAAGAAAGTACAAGGAAAGCTTCTGTTGTGCTAATGTTGTTCTTACTTTTATCTGGGTGATCATCATAGATGTTTATGCATTTTTAAAACTCATACATAAGGTTAGTACACTTTATATTGTAGCTCACTTTAAAAGTTTTAACAATTTTAAGAATTTGATTTCATCATATAGGAGTTAAAAGTTAAAAAAATATATATTATTTTTGCCAACTTGTTATTTCTGATTCTCAATTTCACATTTAAGAAACCAAAATAAATATATATTCTTTTTGACTAAAAAGCAAGGTATCTCCAAGGACGAACTGATCTCTGATCTTTCAAGCATCAGGTGTTCCCAAATAATACACTGTCAATATTGAATTTACTAAAACTAATTTTAAATTTTAAAATGTCATTTCAATTTACCTTCTATCAACTCAAAATTATGTGCAGAAAAAGACATTTTCTTTGCCTAAGGAGCAGGTTGTTGGAACCTGGCAAGGTCCCTTTGAAGGGTAAAAAATCTTTTTATATCTAAGGAATCCAATATTTATTTGAGCCTGCAGAATAGTCTGAGGCATAACAATATTTTGATCAAATGGTGTCAAATAAGGAAGGGAAATAGCATACGCATAAATGCCAATCTGTTTGCACTTTTTACTTAAGGATGTAGAATTAATAACTAGTTCTTTATTAATTACAGATTTTTTTTCGTATGTCAAGTCAGTAACTAATCAATGCCCTAAATGAACAACACAGTCTCTCGGTATAACATTAAGCCACATGAACCCCCGCACTTCAACAAACATTTTTAGAGACATTTTGCCAAAATCTTTGGTGCAGAAACCCATTTTTAATCTATAAATGTGGAAATTACAAATATAATAAATTATATTCACTCAAAATAATTTTATGACTAGAAGTTACCTTAGAAATCTCCTTGTCCCATTCCCTCATTTTGTAAATTCAAAACATTAAATCAGATGAGTGAGCTCAATTGGTGAAAATCACACAGCTTTCTCAATCTAAAATTAGAACCGGATTTTTAAATTATTATTTTTCTTCTTTTTCCAATGACCTTTGCAATAGTTACAGCACTGTTTACAATAGCAAAGACCTGGAACCAACCCAAATGACCATCGATGACAGACTAGACAAGGAAAATGCAGCACATATACACCATGGAATACTATGCAGCCGTAAAAAATGATGAGCTTGTGTCCTTTGTAGGGACATGGATGAATCTGGAAAGCATCATTCTTAGCAAACTGACAAAAAAACAGAAAATCAAACACTGCATGTTCTCATTCATAGGCGGGTGTTGAACAATGAGAACACATGGACACAGGGAGGGGAGCATCACACAGTGGAATCTGTTGTGGGGGAATAGGGGAGGGACATTAGGGGATAGGGAGGTTGGGGAGGGACAACATGGGGAGAAATGCCAGATATAGGTGATGGGGTGATGGAGGCAGCAAACCACATTGCCATGTAGGTACCTATGCAACAATCCTGCATGATCTGCACATGTACCCCAGAACCTAAAGTTCAATGAAACATATGTGTGTGTGTGTTTGTGTGTGTGTGTGTGTGTGTGTTCCAGTCTCATTCATCTTACAAAACTATTCAAATAAAAAAAAGTTTGTCAATCTAATGCTTAATAAGCAACATTTAAATAAAAACATAATTACTTTCATTATTCTAAAAAAAAAAAAGCATTAAGGTAGAATTCAAGCCTACTCCCATGCCTCCCATTCTTCCAGAGCAATCCTACTACATTTAAGTTTCACACTAATTTTTGTAGTAAGAGTTACAACAACACAAAATAGTCCCTGTGTTAACAGAAACTCTAAAACTCATTGATATGTATAAGAACTGAAAGATTCTAAAATAGAGAGTTTGTGTATGGGTCATAAGAGTTGGGGTGGCTTGATGTAACAGAAGTTAGAGATTGGTGAAATTTGAGATGGAAAAGTTTGTTAAAGCTAGACTTAGCAGGTCTTAATGCTGGGTGAAATTACCCGGAGATTTTTGTATAAGTACAGAATCTTTGTTTTTATAAGTGATGATGAAAGGAAATATATCTTGGAGTATCTCCAACACTTTGGTGGGGTCTGAGTTAGTGGCTTAGGGGCAGTTTTTTATCAATATAGCAACTCAAAGAATTCTAACAGTAAATTGCCTGATGATGGAATGCTATTGCAACCAAAAATTAAAGCATTGTCTTGCCTGTTGCGTGGGATGTACTGCTGTTTAGTAGCCCACTAACCTTCTCCACATTTATGACCACGAATATTATGTGAAAAGTCAGTGCAGAGTGATTGGTAGCGAATATTACCAACTTGAAGAGCACAGCTAGGATGGACAGCCTCAACATCATACCCTTCTATATTTCCATGTTTGTTTTCACTGTCTCTGAAAGTAGGACATGGAGAAATAGGAACACTTTTACACTGTTGGTGGGAGTGTAAATTAGTTCAACCATTGTGGAAGACAGTGTGGCAATTCCTCAAGGATCTAGAAATAGAAATATCATTTGAACCAGCAATCCCATTACTGAGTATATACCCAAAGGATTATAAATTGTTCTATTATAAAGACATATGCACATGTATGTTCATTGCAGCACTGTGTACAATAGCAAAGACCTGGAACCGACCCAAATGCTCATCAATGATAGACTGAATAAAGAAAATGTGGCACATACACACCATGGAATACTATGCAGCCACAAAAAAGGATGAGTTCATGTCCTTTGTAGGGACGTGAATGAATCTGGAAACCATCATTCCCAGCAAACTGACACAAGATCAGAAAACCAAACACCACGTGTTCTCACTCAAGTAGATGTTGAACAGTGAGAAAACATGGACACAGGTAAGGGAACATCACACACTGGGGTATGTTGGGGGTGCGGCTAGGGGACAGATTATGGTGGTTGGGGAGGTTGGGGAGGGATAACATTGGGAGAAATGCCTGATGTAGGTGATGGCAGGATGGAGGCCTCAAACCACCATGGCATGTGTGTGACTATGCAGCAATCCTGCAAGTTCAGCATATGTACCCCAGAACTTAAGTATAATAATAATAATAATAATAATAATAATAAAATCTTTAATGTCTTCCCATAGCCTACCAACAAAAGCCCAACACCCTTCCAGTATGCTCAGGGCCTTTCTAATCTGTCTCAGATGGTGTTCCCTGGCTATTCTAGCACTGTTCTACCCATCCTTAGCCAGATCTGCCCTCTGCCTTCTCACATTTCCATGCATTTGCTTATGCTTTTCTTCATGGAGTACTTTTTCTTTGTTCATCCGTTATTTAAACCCTGCTCATCCTTCAAGGATCGGTTCAAATGCCCTTTCTTTCACAGAATCTTCCCAGATGACTGCAGCCAAAATCAACAGCCTTTTGCTTTATTGCTGTACATCCTTATAGAACTTGTTTTACTGTATTTTGTGTTATAGTTCAAATGCCCAGGCCTGAACCACCCACCCTACACTTTCAGGTCTTTAAAGGATGTCAGGAGTTTTGCCTTATTCTTCATTTTCACTCACGGTACATACTGAGTAAGCATTCATTTAATGAATAAACTTGTTAAGAGAAATTGTCAATGTTCCAGGAAAGTCAACAAGTAAGAAAATGTATTTAGTGTTTATAGAAAAGCAGAACATTTGGGCTTTACAGAACCATGGTTCCCAAAATTACTCGTGCCCTTCAGGTGTCTTCCTGGCTAACTGCAAAAATTATCTGGACTACTTGCTGAAAATACTGGGTCCTGGGCTCTAACTCCAGAACCTTTTGTCTGGGAATGTGTTAGCAGATTTCCCAGGTAAATTGTATGCTAACCCATGCTTAGGAGCCACTGGTGTAAAATACTGTGAACCTTAAAAAAGTCTGTTTAAATTTACAGAGAAACCTGTATATATTTGTCATGAACAATGTGATGTTTTGAAATACATGTACATTGTGGAAGAGTTAACTCTAGCTAATTAACAAATACATGATCTCACATAGTTATCTTTTTTTGGGGGGGGGGTGAGGACATTTAACATCCACTATCTTTGCATTTAAAAAAATATAATATATTGTAATTCAGTATAGTCACATGCTATACAATAGATCTCTTGAATGTATTCCTTTTAACTGTAATTATATATCCTTTGGCTGACTTCTCCTCATCTCCCTTCTGCCCTAACCACCCCAGACACTGGTAACCACTATCCTACTCCCTACTTCTACGAGGTCAACATTTTTAGATTCCACATGAGTGAGATCATATAGTAGTGTTTTATTTTATTTTATTTTTGTTTGTTTGTTTGTTTGTTCTTTTGCACCTGACTTATTTCACTTAGCATGATCATAAAGAATGTTTGGACCTGTAGAATTAGTCACGTTGACTAAAGTTGGACTAAATTCACTCATGACACAGGGACTCCTATTTTTTTTTTTTGAAAGAAAGAAAAAGAGAGAAAAGAAGAAAGAAAGAAAGAGTGAAAGAAAGAAAAAAAAAGAATGTAAGAGAGAAAGAGGAAGAGAAAGAGAGAGAGAGAACGAGATTCTTGTTCTATTGCCCAGGCTAGAATGCAGTCTAGAAATGGGTATTAAAAACCTCTTTTATGCCAGTAATTGTGCTTAACAATGGAGACAGGAAGGAGTAAGGGAGGAAAATAAACAAGCAGCCAACCAATATTTTATTTAAACCTGTGAAATGCTATGCAATTGCTGAGGAGTGATTTACTTCCAATTATGTGGTCACTTTTAAAATAGGTGTAATGTGATACTGAGAAAAATGTATGTTTTGTGGATT